>VALG01012176.1:0-24763 GCA_009835305.1 Ipomoea purpurea
CTTATTTAATTATCTTGAAACTATAGAATACATGTGAGTCTCTTTTTGAATAAAGACAGCTGCAAGAGTGTGAAATCTGACCGCCCATACCATTAGATTCTAAACCAGAAAGCGCTATAGATGAACCAATTTCATTTTGTCTATACGCGACTAAAATTCTATGAGGAGATTATCATTTCACACATAACACATTAAATGCACATGCACCTCACTATTAATACAGGAGTGGGAAAAATAGAGGAGGGTAGTAAACTAGACCTAACAACATACTGATTGTGTAGTGATACCTTTCTTGATCACATGCAAATTCTTATTTAAATATCCATAAGAGGTTATACTCTTACAACCTACGGTGAGCTAAAGACAGGTTTAATGGAATATCAACTATGCATACATATAATTATAAACGGAAAGACTATACGAAAATCATATTCATTAAGGATAATTAGGACCTTTAAAAGAAAATTAAAATCGAATCAATTCTGAGCATTCATATTGATTAAAAAAACTTGACCCGCCATTTTTAATACCCCATTATGAGGCCTAACTCCTCTGGGCTCTTATTAGTATAATAGATTTTAATTTTCATGGTATGATAATATTGGTAAATAAATATATTATCATTGTTTTTGTATTATAACTTTGAAATATTAATTAAAAAATAGTGCACAAAAAAATAATAACAGTAGCGAATATAATCAATAAATGACATTGAATGTAAGAATTTTTACATTGGGAAAAATAAGACAATATACAATAATAATTTTATTCTCTTAATAATTATTGATAATGCGAATAATTTTTTGTTAATAAAGACATTGATATGGGGCAATGTAGCGAATATAACAATTGAGAATTTGAATATAAAGAATTTTTAATATTGGAGAAAATAAGACAATATAATTAAGAAATTTATTTCTCTTATTTAATTTATTGATAATGAATAATTTTTTTTGAATAAAGAATTGTAAGACAGCATAATTTAAATTTTAAAGAAAATGCTATGTCTCATTTTTTTAATAGCTACTAAATTTATTATTTATATAATTTAATAAGACTAAATAGATAAATTATGCCACAGTCAACTTGAATAATGTGGATGAGGTTCGAACTTTAAAGACGCTTTTCTTATTAAAATCAATGGTTAAATTAAAGTGAAAAACTAACAGCAAATTATGGAAAAAAATATTTTTAACGAAAATTAGATGAAATCATATTCATTAAGGATAAATTAGGAAACCTTAAAGCAAGAATTAAAAATCTGATCAAGAGCCCATTTAAATTGATTAAATAAAACTTGACGCCATTTTTCTACCCATTATAGGCCTATACCTCTCTTGGGCTCTTATTTGTATAGTATATATATATATAGGTATATATATATATATATTATATATATGATATATATATATATAATTAGATAATGGGGCAATATACATGGATGTAGGGTGTACCTAGGCATTGTGAATTTTGCTCAAACAAAAACACGCATTCCAAGTGATGTGTTTGTATTGGTGAACCACACCTTGGTTCCATGGTATAACAATTGCCATAAATAATATTGGTATCATATGAAGGAGAATCATTGATAATATTTACTTTATTTTTAATACACTGTGAACCTTGCTCCAAAAAAAACACTAAGTTATATGTGTGTATTAGTGAATCTTGGTCCATGTATAAACTATTGATTGATAATGAGTATCATAGGAAGGAGATCATTGATAAATTACTTTATTTTTAATTTAATATATTAAATGTGTATTTTTATTTTTTAATTTTTAATATATTGAATGTTTATTTTTTTAATAGTATATCAAAAAATAATTTACAGTATATTAAAAATAAGTTTTTAATATATTAAAAAATATATACTACTAAAAACGAAGTGTATATTAATAGTCCAATTGTTTATTACCTAAACCATTTGATCCAAGTACGGAGTATTATTATTAGCTTTTTGTTACTATACATGTTATAGTTTATTTGGTAGCATCTATTTTTTTTTTAAAAAAAGATTATCTTTAAGAAAAAAAAATCCTATACAATTCAAGCATATTATAAAAAACAAAGGATAATGATCAAATAAACCCTCCAATTATATACCAAGTTCAATTAGATCATCAAATTAAAAAGGCTAAAGTGTCATCCCGCACCATGAACTATTCCTGATTATTCATGGCGCACCCTGATCTTTAATGAGTGATATTTTAAGCCATAAACTATTAATTTTTGTTCGTTTAGCATTTTTTACAGGTTTTCCACAAGTTACCGGTAATAATAAACTGACATGGAATTTTTTTAAATTTTTTAAATTTGTAATTTTCATAATACCACCTTTTCTTCTGCGGCGAACCACCGAGAAGTTCCCGATGCATTCTCGCCCAAGCTGATTCCCTCCTGGGACTGAACAAGACCCCGCCAAGTGCGAACACCTCGGAGATCTCCATTACTTTCAAGCGCCATGGTATGAAAGCATGAGATTCTTCCAGTCCATTCAATTCGACTCGAAGTTCTGCCCGGAAGACGACGTCATGCCGGATCGTCGGTGTACGAAAGCATGAGACTCTTCCCGGTCTGGTCTAACTTGTTCACATATAATAGAAGATTACACGGATAGGCATAGCAAGTAAATAAATTTGATTGGTGTGTGCAGGATGGTACCCACTGTGATCTGGTTAGGCAGAATGGGATGTATGCCAAGTTTGTAAAATGCAAACCAACATGCTGCCTTAACAAATAATTGTATTATCTATCACTCTATCTACTTTTGTATTTAGTTGAAGCAAGTTGGTGGAGGAGTGGAAGCAGCAAAGCCATTAATTAAAACTGCAGAACCAAACAAAAGTGGTACAAGCTAAGCAAGCAACAGAGAAGCATTTGATGATTTGAAGGTAGGTTATATATATTATATGGTTTTGTGGTTGTGGGAATCATTGATTGTTACTATAGTTTCTTCTTCAGGGCTTAAGTCATATATATCAACACTTTTTTTCTCTTTTTCTTGTATGTATGCATTGCAATCTAGCTATCTTCCACGCGCATGGCATGGCAATTGGCAAGGCAAGACTAACATGCGGCCTTTGCCACGAGGTGGCATCCGGTACAGTATGACATCCTGATTTAGTTTTGATTTCTAATTTCCTATTTCATATATTTTCTCATATATATTTATATGCCAGACCGGAATTAGAACTGAGAAGACAGTCGGTTCTTGTTTGGGTATAAAATGTTTGAATTTATAATCTCATCCGTCCGTCCGTTGCAGGAGCCGCGAGCATAGACGGAGCCGTTTAAGCTGATAACATATAGCCCCAGAGGCGGTGGTGGTCTGGAAATTGTTGTCAGAACCATGGAGATTCTGGGCTTGAATATGGTTTGAAGATGGCAAAGTGAATAGTACAAGAAAGAAACAAAAGCAAGAAAGTGGTTTTCATTGTGGGTTAAAACAGAGAGAAGAAGATGGACGCCGGAGCCCCACCAAGCTCGTCAACTTAGCAAGGTCTCGAAACGTGATGTTAAATTCAATATATTTTATTTTTAATAAAGCTTACGTGGACTCCAAATCAGCAGGAAATCGGCGCCATGTCATCTGGTAACCTGGAAAACCTATAAAAAGTTCTAGACGAAAAAAAATTAATGGTTTATGGCTCAAAATATCACTTATTAAAGATCAGGGTGCGGCATGAATAATCATGAATAGTTCATGGTGCAGGATGACACTTTAGCCAATTAAAAATATCAAATTAAACCCTTAAATTTGTGCAAATAACTTATTTTAACAAGTTACCAAAATGTAACGTGTTAACTTTGCTTACATGGTGGAATTTTATTTAAAAATTTTAAAAAAATTATTATTTTTTTAATCTTTTAAAAACAAATTAAAAAAAAAAAACTTTTCATCTAATGAAGAAACTCAGACTTCCTCATTAAGCTTCTTCGTTTAAGCTACCATGGATGACTGCCAGGCAGCTTAACTGCCATGGACGATTTCCATGGCAGCCAAGCTGTCATGTTTTATTTAGTTATTTATTTATTTAATTTTTTACAAATAAATATTATTATTTTAATTTTATAACAATATAATTTGTAAAAAATGTTAATCTAAGTGGCATCTTATGTGGCATCCTACGTGGCAGGTGACTTAGGAGTAACATGCTATTATAGGTCAAATAGGTTAATTGCACAAATTTAATAAGTTTAAGATTCTAATTAAATTATTTTTTTTAGTTCAAGGATCTATTTGCATTTTGATATATAAGAGTCTATTTGATCCTATAATTTTATTTGAATAATGCTCTATTTTTTCGTTTTAGATTTACTTTATTGAGTGTTAAAAAAGAAAATCTTTTTAATAGTCAAAAGGTAAATCAAGAAATCTTCCCAGTTTCAACTCTTTTTTCTAAATTCTATTAATAAGATTCATTATGCTAAAATATGTTACTCATTGTGCATAAAGGCATTTGCTACGCGATGCCTTTAAAAAGAGAAGAGAAGAAAAGTAGTCCGTATCACTTTATAGATACCAAAAGAAAATTGTACATACAAATGGCCTCAATTATGTGGCACGTGCGTGCCTTCTTTGGGGGCATGGGTAGTTTGAATGACAAGGGAACATTAGTAAGTGCAAGGTACGGTTTCATATTCGTGGTTTTATATTCATAATTTTTATACTATAAATCTACAATTTCTATACTATAATAGATTCATAAAATTTATACTTTAGATTCATAATTTTTAAATTGTAGATTCATAATTTCTATACAATATATTCATAATTTCTAAACTGTAGATTCATAATTTAAATACAATAGATTCATAATTTCTATACAATATATTATAATTTCTATACTGCAGATTCATAATATAAGTATTGTAGATTCATAATTTCTATACTGTAAATTCATAATTTCTGTACTATAAATTCATAATTTCTAAATTGTATAGTTATCAAATTATGAACAAATAGTTCTCTGATTTGTGAAAACAGAGTTAAACAATTGAAATCTAAAGTATAAATTTTATGAATCTACACAGTATTAGAAATTATGAATCTACAGTATATAAATTATGGATATGGAACCGTGTCCACCTTGCACTCACGGCATTAATTTGCCGAATGACAAGTCCTACCCAGATTCAGGGCATGAAATCCCAGAAAGAAGAAGGGATAAACAAGCATTTCAGAAACTGATAAATAAGTATCATATAGAGTTCTACTACATGTATTTCCAAATCTTTACTTCCTCAAATTTATTTCCCGGAGCTAATAGTGTTATTTTCTTCATGTGAACCCCTGTAAAAGGTGTTAATCAAAATTTTAAAGTGTGAGAGTAAAAGTTGAGAGTAGAGAGAGAGAATACATATATATTTTCCTATCATATAAAGCAAAGATGACAAGTCTCTATTCCATTTCATTTTCCACCACTTGGTACTTTTACAGTCGGTACTAAATCAAACATTAATCAATCAAATCTATACTTGTGAATTAGCACAAGGCTACTGGAACTACACAACTCCCATTACAATTTACTGCAACAATACCTCCCTCTTAAGTATATCAGACATGGCAAACACACCCATTAATTGCACATATAACTTACTCTGCTCACACCGATCCACCGCACATTCAAAGAGAAGCTGAAACCAGAAAAGTACGTATTCTTTGTAGCAGCTCAGCTTTAACAGAATCTGGAATTGACGCCTGCAACATTTATTAAAAACGAGGAGGATATTAAATAATATATATTTCTAACCATCTGAAAATGACTAATACACCAACCAAAAAGCATTCGTGTATATATAAATTGAAAAAACACATGTGCATATTTCAACTGCAATTTTACAATATCAAAAAGGAGCTCTCCTTTGGAACCGCAGTCCGGCACTCCCCCACTCAGGAAATAAATTTAAATCTTGTTAACCATCTCTTTATTTCTTCTTGCTTTTTCTTATCTAAATACAATTCTCAAATTGTTTGGTGTAAACTCCAATTGATATAAAGTTGTTTTTATTTTGTACTACCTAATCAATCAATTAGATTTGCTTTTTCTATTGACCACAATTGTAGCGAGCTTCAGATTACAATGTGCTTAGAGTATCAAAATCACTGACTTCTTAAACTGGGTAGTTAGTTAAGGCATTGAAGGATCAAAAACTCATTTTCTAATTCTAGACAAAAATGAAAATTATAATGAAGTCAACAAAAAAGAGAGAACCAATAGCATCAGCAAAAAAAATGATAAAGGCAGCTAAATACTTGAGATTATACTTAGCACTTTGTGGAAGGTAAAACGGGTATACTAACCTCTGCCTTTTGGGGTAATCACTTGTATTAGGTCATCAAGAGTGGCATTGTTTCGTCCTTTCTTCTTTATAAGGCTCTAAAGATACATTCAACGAGAGAAATTCAGATATATGAAAGAGGCAAATTTACAGAACGTAGATGGTAAAGATTTAAGCTTTTCTAAACATGTACAAATTAACATCAGGATACAAGAATGCAAGAATGTGAACTTTGTTGAAAGTTGAAACCTAATGTTGACATCACAAAATACATCACGCTAGTCTTTTCATTCGGATAATGAAAGTCATTTATGTTCCCACCAAAGTGAAAAGGTCAGCACTGCTTATATATAACGCTGTTAACACAAAAATAGACTTTTTGAGTTTTTTTTTTTTTTTTTGGATGATGAGGGAAACTCGCAGGTGTGCACTAACTGCATTGAGTTAACCCTACCTTGTGATCTTAGGCGCAAAGGACAAGATTGCCCATAACTGGCTTACTCAAACCAAGAAGGCCATAGGCCGCTCCCTCCTAGTGTAGTCAAACTTGGAATTTTGTGGTTACCAAGCCAACTAGGCTGGGCTGGGGTTGCCCTGACTGAGTTTTTGAGTCATTGTTATGGCATGAAGATGAGAAAGGTGCAAATGAGCATTGTAGCAGTGTAATAGAATGAACCCGAAAAATCCTATTAACAATAACCTGAAAATCACCTAGCTGATACTCTAATCAGTGTAGTATATGAATTAGAAGCTGAAAGATTTATAAACATGGAAAGACAAAGTGCAAAGTCGCAAAATTGAAATACAGTGGTGTGGCAACTCATCATAAACAAGTAGTGTAATTAGGAGTTAGGAGAGTGAGTACCTACAAAGCGTGAGCATTTCATCCTTCCACCCACATTCAACTAGCCTCTCCTCAGCAGCTCCATCAAGCGTTCCTTTTCCCCACTCTCAATCAACTAAGGAAGATGAAGAAATTATTAATTCAATTTTTTTTTTTTTTTTGATTGAAGAGCAGAACAGATTAACAGAAGAGAAGAAGTTGAATTAGTGTGTGAAATTAGACCTTGATGTTGATGATTTCTTGAAACGAAGGCTGCTTTTCTTCATCATCTCCCACATCGGGTGTGGGTGGACGATTCACCGAATGTCTCCTTCACAATCACCGAATGTCAAAATTAACACAGGAAAATAATAATACACACACACACACACAGAGAGAGGGAGTACATGTTATACTGTATGAGGTCGCGGGAGTAGACAGACTAGAATCAGATCGGTGTGCAATTTCTGTCGTCCGAGGACTGGTAGAGTGAAATTAAGGTTTATAAACAGCGTTTCTTTATTATTGGGATCTCCGTATACAGGAACAGGAGTTTAGGGTTTCCAAAATGCTCCTCCGCCTTCGATTTCTTCCCCCAATGGCTCAATCGCAAATCGCACCCCTCCCTGTCCCTGTAAGCCAAGTAGTACAGATAATGCTTCTTTCTATAGTCCAATCTTGTCTTAGACAAATACTACAAGTCCACCTCTAATGTTGCTTACTTTCTTCTTTCCCCATCATCAACAAAATCAAAAATAAAATAAATTTATCATAGTAAAGGGACACACATTTATTTGTTCCCAAAGGGTAAAATTTATGTGAGACCCCGTCTCACAGATCTCAATTCGTGAGACGGTAGAATCTTTGATTAATGAGGTCAAAGATTCAATTTATTAATAAAAAAATTTGATTTTTAATTAAAGATCCGACTCAACTCATGGATTGAGACGGTTTCACACAAGTGTTACCTATAGGTAAGATATTTGACCTCATTAATCAAAAATCTTATCCGTCTCACAAATTGAGACCCGTGAGACGGTCTCACACAAATTTTTGCCTATCCCAAAAGGTTAAATCTTCAATTCTACAAAGTATGTAGGAGGAAACAAATCACGGTAACTCAGTGACTTAGCAGACAAAACCAAATGTGAGTGGGACATAACATAATCCCACATTGTCATTGTCGAGTTTCAAACCTACATCTTTTCTCCCAAATAGTGCCTACTAAACTACTAAGCTAAGCTCGTGCAGACTTATTTAAGCAATTATATCGTGGATCGCGGTGCATAATCCATTATGCACTGCGATCCAAAAACGGCGCGGTTTCTTTAAGTAAAGAAACGCGCGTCGTTACAGTTAACGGAGCGCGCATGTTTGGTGTATTAATTACCAACTGAAACTACAGTGTATCTAAACTGACACTGCCTCACGTATTATTTTATATTACCAAATGAAACTGCAATTGAATTGAAATGTGATACAGTTAATTCCCGTGTGTATCTATGTATGTATGAACAATGATGTACACAAGAGGAAAAATAGCTCAAGAGTTCTCTTTTATTCATAAATTGCTCTTTTATGCTTGTATAGAGAGAGGGGAGGGTTTCAATGTAGAGAGAGAGAAGGCATGGTGGAAGTGAAGGGAAGAACCCTTAAAATGGAGGGTCAATGGCCAAGGGTTGACCCGCTAACTTTGACCCGAACCGTTTGACCCCGACTCAAACAGGATCACGGAGCGTACGGGAAGCCTGAACCCGAGTTATATTCCCCATCAAGAAGCCCTCCTAGTCCGTGCCCTGATGATGAGTTAATGAGGAAGGGTTCGGGCTGGAAAAGCTGACTACACGGTCTGTGACATGCGCCGGTTGCCTCGTTAAAAAACCTTAGACTAGGAAAAAATCAGTGGGGAAAAATTTTACCGATATGGCGATCGAGATGCTAGCTATGATCGGGAGGTCGGGTTAACTGCGATCGGAATATCTAACTTTACTAATCACGAGATCGGATTTATTCGCGATCAACGGATCGAACTCTCGCGCAATAAGGAGGTCACTTCTCACCGATTTAAGGATCGGGTTACACCAATTGGGATACTAGATTTGCCTACGATCTATGGATCGAAACCGACTAATCAAGAGATTGGGTTTGCAGGGAGACCTAATGATTAAGTCTTACCAGTCAAGAGACTGGTTTTATTCATGGTCCAGGGACCTCAACTGATCGTGCTGATCACAAGCGGAAACGCTTTCCCCAATGCCCTTCACTCGGGCTAACTGGTCGCAACCGGTTTGAGCTCGGTCAAACCCTGACCCGAATTATCTGACATAAAGATCGTTCTTAGCCGATCGCGTTTGGTTGGCTTTGATTACCGCGTTAATGACTCACGACTTGCTTTTTGGAAACCAAAAATTGCTCGACCGGGGCAATATTTCCCCCTTTTCACTCGGTTAATGAATCGAAAGTCCCAGGCGGAGGGACACATGGAGAACCGATGGTCTAACAATAGCGAGATGCGCTCGGTTTACGAATCGAAAGTCCCAGGCGAAGGGACACTAGGAGACCCGATGGTTTAGCGATAGCGAGATCGGGAAGGTCGTTCTACTCGTGAAGCGATTACGAGACCGGGAAGATCGATCTACTCGTGAAGCGATTACGAGACCGGGGAAGGTTGATCTACTTGTGAAGCGATTTACGAGACCAGGAAGGTCGTTTTACTCGGGAAGCGCTTTGGTGTTATGAAACCCGCTAGGAGACCCGAAGGTCTAACGATAATGAGACTAAGAAAGTCATTTTGATCGGTAAGTGACAACGAGACCGGGAAAGTCGGTCTATTCAAGAAGCGCTCTGGCGAACGAGATAAGTCGTCTACTCGGGAAATACTTTAGCGAAGCGACTACTCTGCCGATCTACTCGGGAAATGCTTTAGCGAAACGAACGAGGAGCGAACAAGCTAATCTACTTGGGAAATACTTTAGCGAAACGAACGATAAGCGAACGAGCTACTACCGGTGTAGTCCCCCACTCCCTTAGTTGCGAGAATCGTCACATAAGGGAGTAGATGCGATAGTTTCCCAAGTTTGCTTTGCAACTTTAATTGCGATCGGGAAATGACCCGACTAATCTCATGATGCCGATGCATCAGACCACACTCATAACGTCGATGATCGGGAAGTGGCCTGATTGGTTTCATAGTGCCAGTGTACCAACGGTTGATTTGCCTAACTTGTAGGACTTTTGGAACTCTACGAGATCTAAACTTACCGATCAGGGGATCGGACCTCTATCACGGTGGTGGATTTGCATGCTACTGATCAAGCGATCGAATTTTTAGCACGACCAAGTGATCAACCTTTACCAATCAAGATATTGGTTTTACTCAGGGCGGAAGTCCGACCTTGCGGGCTCAATTGCCTACCTAGCGGCTCTCAGCCGATATCTATCCAAACTGGCAGAAAAGGCGTTGCCTTTCTTCAAAACCTTGAGGAAGATTAACGGGTTCACGTGGGACGAGGAGTGTCAAACGACATTCAGGGAGTTAAAGGAATATCTAATGTCCCCAATCGTCCTCTCCAAACCCGAGTCGAGCGAGGACTTGGACGTCTACCTCGCCGTGTCGGACCGTGTAGTGCTGTGCTATGCCGCACCAACCATGAAGGTGTGCAACGACCCGTCTACTATGTTAGCCATGCCCTCCAAGGCCCAGAACTAAGATATTCCCGACTGGAAAAAATGGCCTTGCCTTGTACGTGGCGATATCCGAAAATTCTCTTAGTACTGTCATGATAGCATCCTGAGTGATGGGGAAAGCCCGCGGCCAACTCTGACCATCCTATCCGGTCGGCTAGCCTCTATTGGTATTTCCTCCACCTCATCGGAGGGTTTCGGTTGTTCTTTCCTTTCGGCTTCTGCTCTCTTAGAGATGGAGTTCACTTGAGAGTTCCATGCTTCCTTCCGATCCACTGCCTTACGGTAACACTTCCTGGCCGATCGCCTGAACAACGGCGACTCCCTCCGGGGTTGGAAACTTCATGCACAGATGTGGGCATGGAGATGATTCCTCCGATCGAAACAATTGCCGACCGCCCTAAGATGACATTATGGACGCATTGCAGGTTAACGACGATGAATTCCATCACGGTTTTTACAACCCGCGGGGACTGCCGATCTCTAGCGGTAGCGCTATCTTTCCCTCAGGATGAATGGTGTCGCCAGTGAATCCGGACAGAGGGGTTCTGATCGGGTTAAGCTTGAGTTTCTGAAAGACACCCATATACAAGACGTTCACACTGCTGCCCGTGTCAATCATGACCCGGTGCACATCCGTTCCCATGATATCGATCGTGACTACCAACGCCTCAGTGTTGCAATCTCGCCCTCGGGCATGTCATTGGGTAAATGTGATTGGTTCCAACTTCTGCCTTTTATCTCCGACTTCCGACCCTATGAGTCCAACCGGGAGACGCTCTCAGGATCCCGGATCTCCGTCGGGACCCCCGAATATGACATGAATAACCTGCTTCCCTGGTGGGGGGTGTGAATCGGGATCCCGGTCGTGATCCTTATCCTTCTTGTTCTTATTTGATTTCTTGAAGGGTTATTCCAAGAAGATTTATTCTCTTCTTTCTTTACGGTGAACTCGGTGAGTTTGCCTGATTGTAGCAAGTCCTCTATCACCTGTCTCAGAGTGGTGCAATCCTCCGTTTCATGTCCATTACTGCGATGATAAGCGCAATATTTCGTCTTATCACGACCCTCTCTCTGAGGCTCTGGGAGCTGGATCATATTGCACGATTGTGCAAACCGGAGAACGTCAACCGCTGGTCTATTCAATGGCGTGAAATCGGGCAGCCTACCCCGACTTCTGCCGGATCTCTCATTCTGCCGACCTCCTTCCTAACGGCCCTGTGGCTTTCTGCTGCCCCCGGCCTCCTACTGCCGTTTAGCCAAGTTTGCTTCGCTGGCATTGGTGTAATCGGTGACCCGACGGATGGCCTCGTCATAGGTGGTCGGTGGGTGCAGAATGAATTCCTGGTACAAGGCTCCCGCTCGTAGGTTGGAGAGGAGTACGTTTATCGCCGTTCGGTCGTCCAGCGGCTCGATTTCCCCAATCGCGGCCTTCAACTTGACTAAGAAGTCAATCAAAGACTCGTCTTCTAGCTGCTTAGCCTTCTCGAGGTATGTGAAGTGTTTTCGCACCTCCTTAGACGTCGCAAATTTGTGCACGAATTTCTTCGCCAATTCCGCAAAACATGCGATCGATCCGGGTTCTAGTGTTTTAAACCAATCTGCCGCCTTCCTGGTCAAGGTGGAATAAAAGGCCCGACACATTATTACGTTGGTCATTCCCATCATCAGCATGTTACCGTAGTAGGAGTTGATGTGGGCTTCTGGGTCGCTTTTTCCGTCGTAACCCTTGTTTCCCGGGATACGCAAGTCGTGGGGGTACGACAGGCTCATAATGTCAGCCGTGAACGGATTGCGTAGTAGCGGCGCTTCGGGTTCAGCCGACCGATGGCTGTGCTCTTGTTTCCACTTATTAAATTCTTCCCGAACTTGTCGTATCAGCCCTTTAGCCTCTTTCTGCGGATCATCACGGTCATCGGCTCGTCTTGCCAGCCTTCTGGATTGGCAACTACTGGCCTTGCCGGACCCCTCTCTTTGGCTAGTAAGTGGGGCGTTCACAGATTCGTCCGCCTCCTGTTGGGCTCCAACCCTGTGGTGTACTGACGGTTGAAGGCGCACGAATGCGCTGGTTCTCTCAGGGACTTCCTCAGCCCTCTGCTCGGGTG
This sequence comes from Ipomoea purpurea, assembly GCA_009835305.1. Taxonomy (NCBI): domain Eukaryota; kingdom Viridiplantae; phylum Streptophyta; class Magnoliopsida; order Solanales; family Convolvulaceae; genus Ipomoea; species Ipomoea purpurea. The sequence continues at coordinate 12,898 of VALG01012176.1, forward strand.
CACCCATCGGTCCAAGCCTTGAACGGGCGGGTCGCCGCTCGGATTGGGCACGGCGGAGCTCAGGAGCCGCCGCCGACGCTGATGCCATTGACTGGTCGTGTACGGGTGTCTCCGGTACTGGCATCGGCACGTACGGTTGGTAGATCCCGGTGCCGGGGGTACTGATATTGAGCTCTAAAAAATTGATGGGACTTTGCCAATACGGGAAGGTAGGATCAAGCATCCCAACGGGGTACATCGGGTACTGGAACAGCATCTGTCCTGCCATGGTCGGGAACGTAGCCCCGGTTGAATGAAGTTGACATGATCCGGAGTCGGTCCTCTTCCCGGTGGTGTATTGAGATCCACCCGTGGATTCATTTATGAGCGGAGGTCAAAAGTGTTCTCTTCAGCTTCCGCGTCGTTGTGGAAATCCATGAATGGGAACATTTTAAGGGATCGGTCTTACTGTGCCGGATGACTTTCAGTTCGATCCCCACAGACGGCGCCAAAATGATACAGTATATATGGGTACAATACTTGTTCAGGCGTAGGCAAGTCGGGTTCCTAGTGACGGGTCGGGAAACTCCAGTCTTGCCTTCTGCCAAAAGTCCCTTTCAAGCTGCATTTAATGCGCCTTATATAGGGGTAAAAGAATGTATCTCCGTGCTCTCGGCATGGCGGGCACGTGGCGGGCATGCACCGGGCACTGACGGGGCCGAATGTCTGCCCGCCACGCGGCGACCAAAGCCTGACCTTTTATGGGCCCAAGGGTCACTAATCAAACCGAGCCCGACCGTCACGGACCAGGCGGTCAGATCGCTCGGCGTTCTGTGCCTGGGAAGGCATACGCTCGGGATGTTACGCCCTCGGAAGACCTGTTGATCTGGCGTACGAAGCTAGATATGCATATTTACCCCAAGTCGGGCGCCCGGGTGGTTACCGGTCGTATGACCCGGAGCCCGGGGGTATATCCCTATCAGATGGTGTAGCGCCTCTATTGCATGCAATGGACAGAACAGACGCAGTAGCCGGAGACGTCTACACCGAACGTAATTGAAAAATTATAGGAACATGGCTTCTCTTCTCGTCGGGTCCCCACAGACGCGCCAAAATGATATGCTTAATTTCCGTGCGTATCTAGAATGTATGTATGAAAAATGATGTACACAAGAGGAAAAATAGCTCAAGAGTTCTCTTTTATTCATAATTGCTCTTTTATGCTTGTAGAGAGAGGGAGAGAGTTTCAATGTAGAGAGAGAAGGCATGGTGGAAGTGAAGGGAAGAACTCCTAAAATGGAGGGTCAGTGGTCCTTATATAGGCCTAAGGTTGACCTACTAACTTTGACCCAAATTGTTTGACCCGACCCAAATAGGAATACGGAGCCGTCGGAGCGTACTGAGAGCCTGAACCTGGGGTATATTTCCCCATCAAAATGAAACTATAGTTGTGGTGAAATGAAACTGCAGTGTATACAAAATGAAACTGAATAACAATTTCACATATTTGAGTGTATATTGGCCCAACGAAACTGTAGTTATATCAAAATGATATTGTAGTTGTGTTGAAATGAAACTGCAGTGTATAAAAAATTAAATTGAATAACATTTCACATATTTGAGTGTATATTTGTGCAATGAAACTGTAGTTATATTGAAATGATCATGTAGTTGTGTTTTAATGAAACTATGGTGTATATATAAAATAAAACAACATTTTCACATATTTGAGTGCTATAATATCGATGAAACTGTAGTTATATTCTATAATTATATCAAAATGAAAATGCAGTGTATACAAAATGAAACTGAATAACATAATTACTTTTTATGAAATGGCGTGAAACATGTGTTGTTTCTTTTCATTAAACAAAACGACATCGACATCGTTTAGAAGCTTGGGGCATAATCCATTATGCACCGCGGTGCACGATATAATTTGCGGACTTATTTGTCACTCTCTTGCAATATAATACTTTGCACTATTTAAAATTTAAAATATTATAATAAGAAGTTTTCAAAGGACAAAGTGGCAAAATATTTTGTTGGGTCTGCATAATATTGTCATCCTTCTTTCCACATCATCTTGTTTATGTGAATAAGTTTTCACTTCCACTGAATATGAATTAATAAGTATAATTAGTTAAAAACTACTCCATACTATATATATATATTGTATACAGATGGAAAAGCATGAGAAAAAAAAACATGAGTTTAGGTAAAATATTAATATTAAGTGTTGAATATTATTATTAAAGCTAAGTTGCAGCAAATTCAATTCACACACAGCTTCGTCTTCTGAATATTTTTTTGTGGTAGCACAACCACACAACGCGGGCTGATCATTTTGTACGTAGGTGTTTATGTTTCAGCGGCAACAATCAACTGTACTCCACCATACCATACCAATCACTATGATGTAAGGTTTTGATTGGCATTTGGCAACATTCCATAAACATCTCTCCTTCTCCTTCTCCTACTCCTAGAGTGATAAGCTTCCAAACTGTTTGTTCCAATCCTCGTATGTGCCCAGTTCATTCAATGATACCGAAGGCCTTACCTCTTGTAACGAATTCTTGAAGTCCTAACAAACAAACAAACGCAAAGCAGCACCTAACACCCACAATTGCAAATCAAACTGGAATGGAATGGAAAGCAATCAAATTGCATCATCATATCCTTTGTATTTTAGAAAAGAAAATCACCTGAAGAGAAACACCCCTTATGTCCTCATTCCTTAGCTTTGTGATTTCAACGCCCTGCTGAAGAACCTCTCTAAGTGGCCCCATTGATGCATCCTTTACTAAGTTCTTCATGTCAGATCCAGAATACCCTAATAATCAACCAAATTTAAAAAAAAAAAAAGGAACAACATGAGCCACCAAACCAAGACACAAAATAAATTAATTGTAATTACGTGCACTGCACAAACCTTCAGTCAATTTGCATACAGTTTCAATCTCCTCTTTCGAAAGATTAAATAATCCATCCTTTCCAACAGATTCTGGATTATCCATGCTCTTGCTTCTTTATTTTCACAATACAATATGTTAGCAACATATTATTTGCATAGCTCCCTGCTGTAAAAACAAACAGGAAATAAATGACTGCAAGTAGTCACAACCTGAGGAAGGGAGTGGAATATAGAGTCTCTTAGTTAAGTCTCCTCCTTGCAGCCTCATCAAGCTCTTGTGGTCTATTTAGTTGCACCTGCACTACCAACACAAAATCAATTCAATGCACCAACTTGTCTTAATTGAATCCATTATGACTGCCTAATTACTTATACTGTTATTAGATTACACATAAATCAGCAGCCTTGAATGCTTCCTTCTGCACATGTTTAGATTGTAAATGCATACATAGTGTGCAATGATTTCAGTAGTAGAAATCACCTATAAGCAGAATTTGCTCACCCACTGTCAAAGCCCTCCATCTCAATAAGGAACTGTGTCTTCAGCCGCCTACTTGATTCATGTTCACCTTCCGATTTGCGCTACAACCACCACAAAAAAGGTCTTAGCAGGATCCTTCATCTTAGCATGTGGTATGTAGTAATATGGTTCAAACCCTGGCTACAAAGCGGTTCCAGATGGATTAGTAAACAGCACTACTGTTCTGAATTCACACCAACTGTATTCTGTCATCAAAATTTGAGCATGGATTCTAGGAGTTTCAATCTTTATTATTAGCTGAAATTTACAAGAAGGCAATAACTTCTTTGATTATACTTAGTACAAGCAGGAAATGCACTATTTCCACTTTAAAACAGAAAGAAAGACGCAATTCTCCAAAGCTCATTCTTAATAGTGCACATTTGTTACCCAATAGAAACAGCAGATATGTTTATCTTTTCATAGGACAGAACCTACATACCTGAGACAGCAGAGAATCGATTTCATCAACAAATATGACAGCAGGTTTACGACAACTGGCAACTCCAAAATAGTGCCCTCACTAACTTTTCTCCCTCACCAATCTACAGCAATGAATGTCAATCAATGATTTTGTAAAGAGTAAAAAATCTTTGTTTTTTTTTTTTCTTTTTATTCTTTTTCCCAAGATATAGGATTCTCAACAATCTGATCATTAAAATATACATACCTCATTTGCTTGTTAAAGAACTGGCAGAGATGTAAAAAATGTTGCTTTAGCCTCCAGCAATAGCTTTCCCTATCATAGTTTTACCAGTTCCTGATGCATGAAAGATGTACACATTAAACAACTCAATTGTCTTTGATCTGTATCTTTTCAGTACGTGGACTATGGACATACAGGTGGACCAAACAGAAGAAGGCCACGGCCTGGGAACGACATCCACTGAATAAGTCGGGGCGCATCAATGGATAGATGACCATCTCATTCACAACTTTCTTAGCATGCTCCAACCAGCTATAGAGGAAAGAAGAAGAAAGCTAGGTGAGGATAGAGAATTAGAAATTGATCAGCAAAAGAAGGATGATATTCTTCATAATCTTACCAATGTCATTCCACCTAACATTGGGATCCCGATCCATAATCTCATTGCTGACATGTTCAATAGTCTAGGCTCTAGATTCCTCAATTTCTCAGGAAGCTCACCATCAGGACCACAAAGCATTTCCAAACTTAACAGTGTGGAAATAGGAAAAGTTATGCATTAGATATGGCACTAAAGCATAATCGTTTCTCTTTTTTTTTTTTTTTTCCTCTCCTTACGAGTCTAGAGAATTCACATAGAGAAGTCAACTAACCATCTCCGTGTTGAGTCCTCTAACGCATCTTCACCTTTCCCGGCATTGCGTGAAGTCACATTACCACCATTATTCCCACTCCCTCTGATTGGAGGAACAAAATTACCTCGAACACCACGGCGTGGAAACCCATAAGGCCTGACTCCATAGCTTTTGTTTGCCATAGTGTTATCACTCTGTGGAGAATCTGTAGCACTAGGAGAACCATTTAATCCTCGTCTTTGCCTCACATCCATTTCCTATCATATTAAGTCACTGAGGAATTTAAACCTCTAAGAAATCCTCAGGAGTAAGAATTTTATAATAAAGCAAATAAATTCAGCACACACTTGAAGGTCATTAGAAATTTAAAATACTGGTATTAGAACATACAATCAGTGCATTTTTTTTTTGGCAATGAATTATCACTGCATCTCAGGAATTAAACATCTTAGAGATCTTCAAGAATGACAATTCAATAAATGAAGAAAATATTCAGCACACACTTGTACTTCATCTAGTAATGAAATACTAAATATGAGAATGTGCAACCGCCAACCAGAGTATTTTCTGTTGGCAAAGAATTTTCAATGCATCTATCTTGGGTTCACATATATGAAGCAACCCTGCCTTCCAAGAGTTAGATATGGGAGACATATATAGACACTAAACAAATAAATGGAAAAAATAAATAAAATCTTGTTATTAAGAATGCAAACAAAGAGAGAGAGGTAGCGAGAAAGAGAAGCCATGAAACAGATATCTCAGAGAAAGATAATGGTGACAACATGTAAAAATACTGCTCAGTGAAATCAAATGAGTACCAATTTTGCTCTAGCAGTAACAAATCCATTGCAAGGAGAATCAGCATCAGCTCCTTCATTGCACAAGGGGGATTTCACATTCTTGTTTCTTTGCCCAATGGTTTCCTTGTGGAGCCGTTTCATTTTGGGACTATTCCCAAAAGTTCTTTCTGCATCTTCATCTTCAATCCCATGGTGGCACCACGATCCTTGGAGTCATAATTTGAATGAACCTTTTCTATCAAGCAGATATCTGGACTATTATCTTTTCAGATCTCTTATGGTTAAACCTGGAGACATCTCCATACTTTGTCAGTACTGGTGATTTTGAGTTCTTGCTAGTCAGATTCTCCCGCCTAGTAAGTTTATCTGCCTGTGAGAAATTGCATGAATTTCCATTAAAATGAAATAAATTATGAGGGTGTTCCAGTTAGAGGTCAGGTACCAGCAAAAGAGAAAATAAAAACCTAATGGGAAAAGGAATTATTGTTAAGTAGTTCACTCAACAAAGACGAAATGAAGTACAATTTGCTATATACCGTTTTATGACAAGTTATTCCCTCAGATTGTTGAACAAGGGTTTGAAAGTACTTTGATTGTTTAATCTTATCATCGTCAATGCCTCCTTTCTTGGTAAATATGCAGCCCGGATCTCTACCTGCCTGTTCAAAAGCTAGGCTGAAGGTAAACTGAGCAGTTCAGTAATTGTCCAGTAAACGTTAGCTAAAGCAATGAATTTCAGAAATGATATCAACACAATCAGTTACATTGTTGAGATTAACAAGAACCAGAAACAATAACAATGTCAAAAAGTAAGGAATACAAGATTTACGTGGTTCATGTCTACATCTACAAGAGTGAAACTGTTCTTTATTAATTGTGATGGTGATGATCAAACATCCAGGTTACAAGCAATCATATTTATATGCAACTCTAAACATTTACAAGTACAAAAATATCCCTGTACTATGGGCTCGACCCAATCCGCTATATTCCTATTCCTTACGAGACATACTTAACATACATGAAGATGCCGTGCTAAGTCTAATGAATGCCAGCACTCCAAAGAAAGCCTTAAATAGGTTAGCAGAATAATAGGCCTCTCCTTACATATTATTCAATAAGCAGACACACAACTCTCCACATTAATAAACATGCATTCCTTGTTAATTTACACAACAAACTAGTTAAATTCAAATTTTCCCAAGAACAAGCCTACAATTGACTTACAGTTTAATTATTTTCTCCTCAAAACTGAAAATCTATACAGGTATGCCTTCAATATCAGTTATAATTAAACAAGCAGGTCAAACCAACGCGCATCGAGTTATAAATCAAATAAACTAAAAGATGTAAAAAAATCTAGTGAAATTACATTCCCATTGGGACTTAAAAGCAACTATGCAGACATAAATAAGTTAAAAAACATGTAATCAGCAAAAATATTGAATGAATCTATACCGATCGGACTCAGGAATTAAGGAGCGGAGCGGAATCGAGGTTCGATAAGGCTTCGCATCGGATAGGGCGAACGAAAGCCCGGTCGGTGTCGGAATGAGAGTGGGAATCGAGAAAACCGACGAGCCCCATCGCTAGTACTTGTGCGGAGCTGAAGTCCCCTCTCTCTCGAGCCTGCTCGGCTCCAAAGACAAAAGAGTGGAGCCTCTTCAGGTTGGTATCCACTTCCTTTCTCCACCATACTTCCGACTTCTCTTCCTCTATTTTCAGCTGCTTCGTCGTCTCCAAACTCGATTGCTTTCCCGCCATTTCTTCTTCTATCTGGTGCACAGTTGCGGACGGCTCCTTTTGGCAATACACCTCCACTTACTTAAATTACAATGGTACCCTCGTGGCCTCGTGTTTTAGTGTTCTACTTCCTATTTATCTATACGAGTATAATTTAATTCCGTTTTTTTTTTTTTGTTTTTGTCATTATTGATCGTAATTTTATTATTTTCTAAAAATAATACAACTGAAAAAACGAATCTAGAGAAATTTAGGTACGGCAAGGCAATACCATAAGTAAAAAGAATTTGTTGAAGTTTTGCTGGCAGACTAGGTAAACAAGGTGGTAAAAAAAAGTTTACATAATGGTCACTATATTTACATCACACTTTAAGAAAGATGTCAATGTATGATAGATTCACTCATTCACATGGACGGTTTTGATTTATTTTTTTTATTCTTTATTTTTCAACTTTATCTACAATCTATATATATATATAATATATATATATATATATATATATATATATATATATATATATATATATAGTTAGGATCATATGAGAACATGTACTTAGGTGAGAACGTGAGAACACATCATGTGCATTCATCTAATATTTTTTAATGGTCTAGATTAGATTAAGTGTGTGCAACGCGCATTAAATGTGTGCAAACACACTAAATCGCGTTTGCACACATTTAATGCGCGTTCGCACACACTTAATCTAATCTAGACCATTAAAATATTAGATGGATGCACATGATGTGTTCTCACGTTCTCACCTAAACACATGTTCTCACTAGAACCCTACCCTATATATATATATAGGCGGGTTCAGGTGCGGCAGTGTCTTACGGTGCGGTTATTTCTTACGGTGTGGCAACACCAATAGTTCACCAAATATGCACCATCAATGTTAGGAAATACACCACACAAAACAGAGTAAACAGAGCCTGCATCACCAAACACACACCATTAGTGAGAGTAAAAACACCATACACTGTTCCGAAATACACCATTGGGGGTGGTGGTGTATTTTTCGAGTCTGTGGTGTATTTTGTGAGTTGTGGGTATTTTGTGATGTTATTACATTTCATTGTGGGAGTGTTTTTATTACACGTTGGTGCAATTGTTAAACTGTTGGTGTAGTTATGGAATTTGATTGGCACCGCCGCATATGAGTCGCTCCTTTATATAATATAATATATATAATATATATATATATATAGTATATATATAATATATATATATATAATTATATATAAATATATAAATACATTCTAATAAAAGTCAATAATATTATGGCCTTAATCGGAACAAAAAATATGTTAGCTTATATTTCTTAAAATCGAACTGTTCAAATTATTTTGATTTTAGTGATTTTTTTATGATTTTCTTATTTACCTTCTATTACATTATTTTCTTTCCTTAAATAACCTAAATTCCGTTAGTATAAACTTATGTAATATTCCGTTAACTATTTATTATTTTTAACTTACTCATTAATTTATATAAGAACGGTCTTAGGTTCGAACCTCATCACAATTAGAGTTGAAATAATTGTTAAACATATACTATGAATAGTTTTAAAAAATATATAATATAAAATTTAACATAAACTTTGGTCAAATAATTAGTCGAACTAAATACATAACATTCAAAGTTAAGCATCAAAGATTATAAATTAAGAACTTTAAAAATCATTTGATTTTTATGCATTTTAAAAAAAAAACAAATTAAGGTTAATTTTTTTTTTTCCCGTTTAATTAATCTTCTTTTGATTATTTAGATCAAAACAAAACTTAATTTCAATTATATTTTTGCATTATTGGTATGATTTAGGTCGTTATGGTATTAATATTTTTTATGTATTTTTTAATGGTACAATTGTACATTACTTTACAAATATTATACTATTATTTTTTTATCGGACAAACTTGTCTTACATCATTGTTAGACTTGCGCGACCTAACTACAAAGTTTTTAATCATAAATACAATTACACCTGGACTCTAAAACAGTTAGGATCATTTTCCAAAAAAATTGACATTGTTGACATCCCACTGGCTCAATTGAACAAATTTACAAATCAGAACATTTTATCAATGCATTGAAAACTTCTACAAGAAATTGGTAAGTTAATTTATTACTATATCCATTAATAACAATATCTATTGAACTATATATTTTGATTAGCTTATTTATTATCATCATCTATTGACAAGAATTGTTAACAATTGTCCATTGAAAACTCTCAAAACAATTTGTCTCAACAACGAATGTAAATAAAAAAAAAAATGAATCAATGATTTCATTATTGTTGATGAAAAGTATACGCCACTTTAATACTCATATTAAATTAAATAAATTAATAGCTACAACAAAAAATAATACATATGCATTTAATTAATTTAGAATTATATGTCTATAATGCCTTTATTTTAAAAAATTATTCATTATAAAAAATTTAAAAGAGTTGTAATTTCATTAGTTATATTATCTTTATTTTCTACAATCAAAGATTCATTATCTTGAAATTTATAATTTATTATATTCACTTACTGACGGATATATTCGGAATCGACCCGAACCGACGAGGGCAAGCAAGAACGAGGTACCGGGCGGCCTACCCGCCCAAGGCGAGGCCTCGCCACGTGGCCCCCAGCACGGGGCCACGTGGAGGCACTGGCCCAGCCTTACCAGGAGGCCTGGCCGCCTTCCAGGAGGACCGGGCCAGGCCTCTCCAGGAGGCCTGAGCCGGCCTCTCAGAGAGGCCTGGGGCTCTCCAGGAGGCCTTGGCCGGCCTCTCCAGGCAGGCCTTGCACTTTATGCCTACTTCCATGTATCTTGAAGGTCACGGTGTCAGATGGGTAACACAAAGGCTTGTGCGGCCTTTATTTAGCCGCTCCCGCAGACGCGGAACCCGGGAAAGTAGCAAGGACACGGGCCAGAAATGAAATTAATTTCACGCAGGTCACCCCACGAATAATTCCTACACTACCCTCCTCTGGTCTATAATATAATGGGGTACGCTGTTATTAATCAATGTCATGTTGAATCCAGGGTGGTGGATCTATTAACTAACCAAGGTTTCTTATTAAAGTATTTTCGATATATTATTTCATTGCTTTATTCGTTCAGTTAAATTTACTTGTTTATTTAAATTCTCTTTATTTTATCTTATATTCTCGATATATTCCAAACCCCTACCTTTAATTTGGAAGCACAAAAGTTAAACTAGTTACTCCTCGTGGGATCAAGAATGTACTTATAACTTCACTACAGCTTACATCCACGATAATTAAGGCTTATTAATTATGGGTTGGAAAGTCCTCACGAGGGGCTCTTGGGGCTAATAGACTTGATATTTAATAAGCCCCGCGCGCGGCGAGTACATATCCTGTGCCCTAATACGAGAGAAGTTGCTGTTAGCCTTAGTCATCTAACTTATTATCTGTTGGTAACATTATCTATTTGTATACTGGAGGATAAATTCATAGTACTTATAATAATAGTTAATAGCCTATATATCGCCCTTTGTCATTACCTCTTTTGTTTAAATGTTCTATCTACATCCCGTGTGCCAAAAAATTATTCCTAACAAAGAATCTTAACTGACTCTCTAAAATACGAGACATATTTCTTATCTTTATTCGTCTTACGATTTTTTGATTTAACATCGATCTATATTCGCATTTCTGAGGCTTATTCCGGGTGTGATGATTCTAGTCGGTGGTTATTCTCCACTTGAATTTTAAGACTTAACTACTCAGATCTGCTAAATCTATTGAGTGAGCATATTGTAGCTGAGAAGACTATCTACTGATTGGATCTCGATGAGCTACACATGCCAGTTGTTCATATATACACCAGTGGTTAATCCGACAGACCTAAAGACTAACTAACCAGCCTGAGTTGGATAAGTAATGAGCCTGATGGTCCAAATAACTCTTTGGCGCTAAACTTAAACTAATACGAGTTCAGCCTCATTAAGTGTAGAATCGTGAGCAATTATTGGCACTCACCGCAATGAATCTCGTCTCTAACCGAAATGTTGTGTACTACCAACTATGATGGCCTGATACTTATGTAAGAGCGTAGCCCCAACACCGGAGCTGCGCCTCTCCACACCACCTCAGATAACGTTGTATACCCACATGCAACGCCAGTTGTCGAAGCCAAACACCAAGCTACTTACCGTGCATTTGGATTAATAACAAACCCACCAAGCTAAGGTACGCGTGGTAGGATTATGATGACGGCTCTCCCATGCCACGCTTCTTGCTAGGACCTATACCCAATGAACACGTAGCAGTAGAGTATAGACCGTCCCATTTACATCTAGACCCACACTGCACTATGTGATAGCTACCTAGGTTTCTCGGCGAAAATCCCGCCGCGAATAAGACATGTTCACCGATTATTGGTGTTAGTGATTTTCAGGAGTTGCGATGCTGCGGTCCTGACAACTGGCCATTGTTATTCTGACCCCAAAGTCCAAAGGAGTCAACTTCTTAATTTGTGGATTACTTTACAAATCTTTCTAACAAAACGGATGAAATCTGATGCGCTACACGGTGACGCACACAATTGTAATCCCATCGGATTACAGCAGCGCCACGCTATGGTATACCGGCCTACTTCCG
>VALG01012177.1:0-16978 GCA_009835305.1 Ipomoea purpurea
CAGCCCTCATCGTCGTAGACGATAACACATTCGTGTATTGATAATCATGCGAGCGAAGTCCTCTTTCGTTCTCAATCTGCCCAGCCCCTTAAAAAAACGCCTTAGAAATACAGAGCAACCACGCCCAGGTGTCCAGCTGAGCGTTTTGTAGTAGTAGTGAGAGAAAGAGGGACCATGAGATAAGAAGCTTGTTCCGGCACTAGTATTAAAACCTTGCGAATAGTTAGACCAAACACCAAGCTCTGAACACCTCAGACTCTACTAAGATATGACAATGACAGTAAATCAAAGCTTACACTGCTCTACCAGAAATCCATGCCTTAGAGAGGGAGAGGAAACCTTTTTTTTATTGCTCGATCAATCTTAATGCTCATACTTTCGCACGACTCCTCAGCTCGCGGACCTTCAGTATGTGCTGGATGATTTAGACTCACCAGAGCTACACAGACAACACACATTCGCTGGTAACTGAAGTAGATCACTATTCTGCTCGTCAGCGATTTGCAGAGCCCCTTCATGCTTTTTGCAGCTCCATCCCACATCTCTCTTCAGGGCCGGGCTCGTATATAGTTTCGGTTCATGCAAGGGACGCCAGGGCGAACACGCAGACCCAACAATCATAATGCGCTATCTAACCCCTCCTCGCCAGAAGAAAAAAATACATCTTATTAATAACACAACTTAGAGACCACCGGTGAGCGACAGTCGCATGAGTTTGATGAAATTGGTTGAGAACAGACCAAATGGTGCCAATTATTTACTCACAAGGGTTCCTGGACCAAGTACGAGACAAACGTCGGTGAGTCCGGATAGCGAGCATCCGGTCAATCTTGAGTCATTGCAAGGCATGATTCTGTGGGTCAGGAGAACCGGTTATCTTTCTTTTCCAAACCATGGCTAGTGGCCGGGTATGGAAAGTTGAGCGATCTAGTTTATGGGGTGAGAACCCCGGCCCAGTAGAAAGGGCCAGAGAGACAAGACAAAGAGAGAAAAGATGGAGGCTGACAAGGACAGCGCTAGAAAATGCCTGGGCCGAGTCCAGGGACTCGGCCAGGCCAAGGAGAAGGCCCAGTCCTGAGCGCAGAGGACGCCAATCCGAGAGCCACCCCAAAGAAAGGTGTCGGTCTAGGCCAGCCCGCGGGGGAGACTCGTTCACGCGGAGCGTTGAAAGCAGTCGACGGCCGGCTAGCCGTTGAATTTATTAAGGAGCTCGAATTCGGGTCCCCTCCCGTAAAACTAGCTATTTCAAAAAAACGCCCGTTGGCCGAGACCTTTGTAACGTCGCTCACACCGGCTCGACAGTACTGATTATAGCCATTTAAGTCGGCCATCATGGGCTTTTAAGTCAGTTCAAGGAGGGGCCACTCATAGAAAAGGGCTCCTCCACCACTTGTACAAGGACAGATTCGAACCGGAGACGGAATAGAGAATACTCTTGAGCAACCCTGTTTTCACTAAAATGCAAGAGCTTTTTTTGTGAAACGGTTCTCTCAGCTTTTTAGGTTGTGTTGGTACCGCTCCTTTGGGGCCGAAAACCCAAAACCATCCAACCATACATCTAATATAATCACATAATAACATAATAACTCTTTACATATATAACATCAATCTGAACCTAATACACACAAATTTTCTGTTCGGTATGTACATAATTGTATAAAAAATGTACATAATTGTATAAAATGTACTAACTGTATGTCAACCAATACACATATGTACTGCAACAAATACACCATAAATTGTGTGAACAAAATACAACATAATCCCAGCACTTCCTACCGGCTCCCAAAACGATGTGTTTGGAGGCGCCCGGGCACAGTGCTATGTGCGCAGTGGTGTAAAGGATTTTCATAACGATTGATGATATCCTATATTAAAAAAAAAAAATATGTATTCATATACTCATGAGTTACATATTTAAATAAACAATTCGACAATTAAAATATAATTATATGAACTGACTTCTCAATATAATAATCTTGCATTGATATAACTTTCAATATTTTATCTTAAGCAGCTTTAATACCCATTTTGTCCCTTGACTATTAGCACTAATACGTTTGATTTAGTCCCAGACTCATTAAAAGTACCAATTTAGTCCTCTAACTTGTAAAATCGGACTCAAATTTGTCCTCCCATTACAAATGTCACTCCAATAATCATTATTTAGCACGAAGGGGCAAAACGTAATCCACCATTGTCAACCCAATCTGACGGAGCAACAGTGACTAACGCCAATGAGGGGAGAGTCCTCTAGAAAGGGGTTTTGGCAAAGCGATTGACATTTTTGCCCTCTAAAGTACAGTTTTGGATGACATTTGTAACGGAGGACTAAATTGAAGTCAATTTTATAAGTTAAAGGACTAAATTGGTACTATTAAACTATCTGGGCTAAATCACCGTATTACTAATATCAAGGACCAAAATGAGTATTAAATATCTTTTTGTAATGATATTAAATTTGATACGTCACTAATTAAGTTATTATGGTGACTATGAAATTGCGATTTCTACGCAGGGCGCTGCTGTAAGCCAGCAAATACGCAGTAGCTAAAAACTTGTATTTTTATCGTACAATCATTAATGAACAGAAAAACATGCTGTTTTTTTAGACTAACTTTAGGGGTGTTTAGTACATTATATCCTCACTTCAATTAGTGTTGGAGTAACTTTTAAGGGAAGAATAATTCGTCGCACTCTCATTCCATCATTGTATCTGTAATGCTTTATTTGTGTCACAATTTATTTTGTTTTTTATGGTATTTATTGGTATCCATTCAACTTGTTTTCTATCAGGGACAGATATGATCCATGTGCACATGTTGATAAATTAAGGTAATGGAGCAGAAGTATTGTGATTTTTTTGTTATTTCGGTATAATTACCATATGCTTTTTTTTTTGTGGTTAATAATAGGTGCCACATTAACCGTTTCTAGGTTTTTGGTTTTTTGGCAAATCGATATCTTCGGGATTATATTTCAAGATCAATATCTCCAATTCTCTATGAGGCTGATATGCTCCAACTCAAACTTAATATTTAATTAATTAAAGGTTGAAATATTAGGATTATAAGGGGGGTATTAGGCTTTTTCTTATTTATTCTTTTTTTATTAAATGAACTTTGAAATATAATTCATTCCTTCTGTATTATCAAATCAAACCATGGGTGGATTTCTTTGGTATTCATTTTGTTTTCAATTCTTTTATTATGGAATTCAATTCTATTTTTCTACATTATTCAAAAAAAAAAAAAAAAAAATCTATTTTCTACATTTTTGCTTTGAAAACTAAACATGCCATACAGAGTTATTTCCAAACTAGGATACTTTTAAAATATATTTTCTAAATTTGAATAGTTTTAAACTTATTTCTCAAACTAGGATATTTTTTGTCATGTCGACGCTTTGTCTCACACATTATTGTTATGGACAGACCACACACTTTGCTATGTCATACATAAGTCATTTTATATCTTTTAAGAAATGCTATTAGTGTTTTCAAAAAAAAAAAATGTATTTTAGTAAGATTCAAATCTTATAATTTAATATAATTAATTTAATCTTTAACATTCTAGTCAATATCATTTATAACTTCTGTAAATATAATTTGATTAATTTAACATTCAATTAGAAAAAAAACTCTTAAAATATAAAACATGCACCTTAAAAAATAAATTCCTAATCCATAAATTGTTTTCATATAATCTTGTAGTTTTCTTTAATTTAGGGAAATTAAAATAACAATTTAGTCCATTAGGTATATCTAAATTGTAGGCTTAGTCCATGAATTATACCCTATATAACAGAATACATTTCCTTAATTATGTTAGTGACAGTTTCAATTCATTACATTATCAGACTTTTGTAACATGTACAACTTTATCTTTAACATTATTTTAAAATTAAATATAAAATATGAACCAAAGGCCGACCTCTTTGTCCAGTCACAACTACAAGGCCTCAAGGCCAGAACTCACTCTTGCTCATACCTCGGGCTAGCCTAACGATGTCTCAGGCCAGAATACAAGAATGAACTACATAGTTAGACTATTGTCACCAGGAGACCAAATAATACAGCACCACATTTCCTTGAAGCACGTTACACGAAGATATCCCATTTAAGTATAAAATTAAACACTACACTATTGTTTTGCATCATCAGTGCAATCATCTTCGTTTTTACATCATACTTCAATCATCTTGTACAATACCCACTTGACCAAATTATCTTGAAAACACGCATCATTGTCATCCAAGACTAAATCCTCTTGTCTTTACATATTTTTTTATCTTTGTATGTATTCACATCATTATTATTGATTGTAATTATGGCCTACATTTTTTATCTCCATCACCTATATATATATACGAAAATTATAGAATAGATTCAAATCTTTATTGGGAGCAACAAGAATTTGTATATCATTCCATAACGGCATAATTATCTCATAAACGTACTTAAGCTTTGTAAGATAAGCACCAGTGGGGAAAGATAAAGAAGAAACAATTGCTTTTGGGATTTCTGTTTTCACTTAAAAATGAAAGTTTGGTGCAGAACTGCAGATGCAAAGTTTGGCACTTTGTTAGGCAAAACGTCCAACTAAAGGGTGTGGGCCTGAGGGCCAAAATTATTAGATCAAATTATTAACAAATTAAAAAAACTGCTAAATTGAAAAGTTACTATATAATCCAAGATTAATTAAAATTAACTCACTCCACCATTGCACTAATTAAATTATGAAATCATCCGAATTATTACTTAAGATGTCCACTAGTTAAAATCATGCTCTTATGTAAGGAGAGTGAACCACCTAATTAAACTTTTAGTTTGAAATTATGAAACTTTATAGTTTTTATTTGTTGCGGTGCGGCAGTTGAAGCCACCTAATTAAGCAATACCATTAATCTCAAAGATTGAACATGCAGACCGACTTTGAATTTCCACGTACCACAGTTGGTGCAACTAAACTTAATTATGGTTTGGTAATTTCTCTCATAGTGTTAAAATAATCGTGTTCTCTAACATTGTCCTGTGATGAGAACAACTTGTTTGTTTTTATGTTTGAATTTCAGGAATATGAATGATTTACAGCCTTCACAGGTGCGGCGTGAGCACAGTTTTCTTCTTCTATGCCATAATTCTCTTTTGAACTCAAAATTCAATTATATTCCGGGGCTTTGGTGATCGGATAGAACCCAAACCAAAAGTCTTCTCCCTAATGCCTATGGTCTTCCCTCCCATGTACAACACTTTTCCAAAGGCTATAAGACTAAAGTAAAAGAATGTAAGATTTATGTGGTTCGCTAATGTGTCTACGTTTATGAGAGCAAAATTATTATTTTATTAAGGTGATGGTGATAAAACACTTAGAAATACAAAAGTGTATTTATAGACATCTCTAGACATGTACATATATATATATATATACAAAAGTAATGCCATGTACTGTACTGCGACCTGCGGGTCCAACCCTTTCTGCTCTGCTCCATTCCTTAAATGAGACCATATTCAATAAATCTCAACTTTGACGAATATACTCTTTAGGAGAAAAGACCTATCTCACATATGCCCATGGATCGGGGTAACCGTGCTCATCTAGCATCTAGAAACATCCATCAAGTCCAAACAATGTTTGAACTAACATAACTTGTTAGTGGTAATTGCCTTTTTAACATGTCTGCTGCATTCTCACTAGTATGAATTTTCTGCAACAAAATGTCACAAGAAGCGACCAACTCTCTAACCTTATGAAATCTTACATTAATATGCTTGGTCTATCATTATATACTTCATTTTTCGCCAAAAAGATGACACTCAGACTATTAGGACTTATCTCCAAGTCACATCTCCATATCACACTAGAATTCTTCTCTTTGTATTATTTCTTGACTGACTAGGACTCTTTATTCCCTATAAATAGTCCATTCATGTATATTTTATGTTTCAAGTATTCAATAAAAATTCATTCTTCCAGAATTATTATATTATTCTTCTTAGATTTATTGTTTCCATATGGTATCAACAAACCTCAAAGATCCATGGCTGTGAACCCAAATGTCGTCACCGCCGCCACTCCACCAATGACATTGTGCCGCCACCAACCACTAGTGACTCAGTGTCCTCTTTGCATACCCTCTTTGATATATCCTTCAACCATCCACCATCCATAAATATCCGATAGACATCCTATCACGCACTTTGTATCCATAAAACTTACATCCTCTAATTATTTATTCTAGAAGACCCAACTCGTTCTTTTTCTTCGCGGGAAGATCTCAAGTGGTTATGTAGATGGCACATTCCCGTGTCCAACTTCTTTTATTAAGGCTCGAGATGGATCTTTCGTAGTAGCCAATCCTGCGGCCCAAAATTGGGTACGTCAGGATTCATCTATTTTGTCCATGCTCATCTTGTCTCTATCCGATGAGGTTATGTAGGTTTCAGTGGGTCATACCACGCCCCGTGCCTTGTGGTTAGCTATTGAAGCTACCTTTGGGTCCTCCTCTCGGGCACGTTCTTTGAATCTCATTAGTCAGCTACAGTCTTCGCGCTAGGGAGGCTCTATAACGATTGAGTATCTTGTAAAAGCCAAGGTATTAATTGGACTACTTGTCGAAGCTAGCCAACCAATTGCATTAGATGAACACAATCTCTATCTGTTCAAGGGCCTTCGACGAAAGTGTCGCATGATGGTTTCATCATTGCCTACTACCAAGGAAGCTGTCACCATTGATAAACTCGATGATTACCTCACTACACATCAATTTGTCTATGCCAATGATGTCTCTTTAGATGCTCCTCTAGCCTAGTCGACACTACTTGTTGCACAACGATGACCAACCACGGCATCTCCGCAATAACAGAATTTTACTGAGCATCGTGATCGTGGACTTGACAATAAAGGAGGTCGAGGTCGTGGACGCGGCGGAGGTTATGTTCCAAAGTGTCATATCTGATTTTCCATACTGCAATACAGTGTTACCAAAGATACTTAGGTGCTCTCATTCCTCAGACAAATCTGACCTATGCAGTCTATCAGCCGCTCCGTTTTCTCAGAACTGACTTCCTAACACCAAAGCTACATATCATGCACTCTAGACTTCTCTTCAATGCAACAAGTGAAAACCTACATCGACAACGACACTCTTCAAGTCAATAATAGTACATATTTGAATATTTCTAATATTGAAAACACTTATACATCCTCGACCTTGCGTCCCCTACCATTACAAAAATATTTTGCATGTTCTAAAACTCACAAATTCTCTCATGTCTGACAAACGTTCTCACATTTATGTCAAATGTCTGTCAAACTCACCAAAACTCACCAATAATGATTGGTAAGACGATGGAAACAATTGAAGCATTTTACAACTCCTAAATGAGTCCAATCATTATTGTGTGGACTATTGTCCATACAACAGTGTAGACCATAAATAAAAAGGTACATTATTTGTGTACATGAAATATATTATTTGAGTATTAATTTTGTACACTATCAAATAATGTACATTTAGTACACAAATAATATATTATTAGTATATTAAAATGTATATTGTATTCAGAAAAAAAATACATTGTTTTGTATAATATACATTCAATACACAAATAATATATTTTTAGTATATTAAAAATATATTTTCTTTTTAAAGTTCACGCAACACTACGTAGGCCGTGGTTCACAAAATGATTTGTCAAATTTGTCAAATGGGTCTCGCCCTTGTCGTTGCATTTGAATCTCAATGGTAGATTTGGGCTGGTATACTCTGGCCCAACCCCAATTATACTCAAATTCATATAGTTTCCATTGTGTGTTAGGTGCAATCTTTATATCATGCGCCCGCCCTCTCCAAACAATGTCGTTTTGTTAAGTTATGTAGGGAGTTGACACGATAGAGTCTATGTGTATTCTGTTATACAATTATGTATATTCAAAACATGAAATTTTATTTTTTAAGAGTTAAGAATTTATGTGTATTATGTATTATGTAATTAGGTTATGTGTATTATACTTTAAAAAAAGACTATGTGTATTCTGTTATACAATTATGTATATTCTATTATATAATTATGTACATTCGAAACATAATTTTTTTTTAAAAAAAAATTAACAGCAGACACGAAAAACAAACTTTCAAAAAAAAAAATGAGTACAAAACGATGTCATTTTGAGTCAGGGCGCACAATACATTGTGCCATTGTGCGCCTTGGTGCACGATATAATTTGTCTGTTAGGTGTCCTTATTACGAAGTAGCAAGTTAAAGTTGGAAATCGGAGTTGATGTTCCAGCAAACGTTATGTTGTGGACACATGCTCACCATGTGCAAGGTGAACATGGGATAGATCCATAATTTCTATGCTGTAGAATTCATAATTTCTATGTTGTAGATTCATAATTTCTATACCGTAAATTCATAATATAGTTATGTGATTTGTGAATACAGAGTTTAACAATGGGATATATGAACATTGAATCATAATTTCTATACTGTAGATTCATAATTTATATACTGTAAATTCATAATTTCTGTACTATAAATTCGTAATATATGTATTGCGAAGACGAAATAATTCGATTGCAAAAAAAAAAAAAAAGACCATTAACAACAAATAAAAAAACAAAATTATAAATTTACAACATCTCTGTATTTACCATGTGCATGGAGCATGGTGAACACGTGTCCATAACATAATTTGCCATGTTACAGACAATGATGAAGGGTGCGGCCCAACACTAATTGAAGAGTGATTGTAACTAAACCCCAATGTCTAGAAACAGCATTGTCATAAGTTTCTGACGATAAAATGTTTGTACACAGGCCATTAGACCCATCAATCAATACTTATTAGTACGACCATATCATACAACTATGTATATAATATGTATATAATAATTATTTCTATGTATATAATACATTAGTTTTTATACATAAACTCATAAAGTATGTTATTTTTATACGTAATATTTATAAGGGTGAACAACGATTTGGTCTCTCAGTTATTAGCGACTTGTCAATGTAGCCCCTCAATCGCGTATTCATCGATTTGGTCCCCGAAAAATAAGTGTTTTTCGTCAATTTAGTCCCTATGGCCGTATTCTGTCAAGACTCTGGCGAGAGCTCCGATTTGCCCTGTGCATTTTGGTCATTTCTTATTCTCTTAGTCTATTCTCCATTAACTCTGAATCGGAGAAGCACAAGCTCGCCGGAGGGAGCTCAATCTCTTCTCTGCTTGTCGAAATGAGCTCACTGCCGTATATCCTCCGCGCGAGCGTTCAACTCCGACGATCGCACAATTCCTTCGACCACAACCCGCTGTGCGACCAATACTGCTGTTGTTGGCGCCGTCGCTTGATGAACCAAAAACGTGGCCGCATATATTCACCGCCACTTGGTACGCGTACTGATCGTCCTCGTCATCCACCGACCTCATCGCACTGCACTGGAACGCTGCCATCACGCTCACACTTTCGCCGGAAGATTCCCCATTTCTTAACCCTATAAACATAAAAAACCAAATAAAATGTAAAATCCACCCTTCATTTCAGATTTCACATTGCCAGGACAAATAAATAAATAAAAAAACAGAGATTTCCTTTCTTTAATTCGTCTGGGGATGAGAGAGAGGGATGAGAGAGAGACGACGAAGAAGAAGGTGAAAGGAAACCATCCAAAAAAAAGTAAAGCTTGATGGTTTACTATTATTATTGAGTGTAATAGGTTAAACTTCCAATCTGATCACATACGTATAATCTTGGATTTAATTTCTTGAGCAATATAATAAATTGGGGGGGGGGGGGGGGGATTTAAAAATTTGCAGAATTTAGGATTAGTGAGAAAATTACCGGCCGGTGTGGTGGGCAAATGAGCAGAAACAAGAGATGAATTATTAGTGGATGGATCATTCCCTGTGCCTTTAGAGGGTTAATTCTCGACGAACAGAAGAGATGGAGCTCCCTCCGATGAAGCTTGATCAGAGTTAAT
This sequence comes from Ipomoea purpurea, assembly GCA_009835305.1. Lineage (NCBI taxonomy): Eukaryota > Viridiplantae > Streptophyta > Magnoliopsida > Solanales > Convolvulaceae > Ipomoea > Ipomoea purpurea. The sequence goes on from VALG01012177.1 coordinate 9,986, forward strand.
GAAGAAGAAGGTGTGAAAAGACCAAAATGTCCAGGGCAAATCGGAGCTTTCGCCTGAGTCTTGACGGAATACGACCATAAGGACTAAATTGACGAAAAACAATTATTTTCGGGGACCAAATCGATGAATACACAATTGAGGGGGCTACATTGACAAGTCGCTAATAATTGAGGGACTAAATCGTTGATTCCCCGAATACAACAAATGGATACCATATCATTCAATATACATCGATTTTGGACTACCAGCCTGATAAAAAATGTTAATTAAACTAAAATAATTTAAAAAAATAGTATATATTATTTTCTACGTTGGTTTAGTATATATTATATATTTGTTCTTCTATAAAGAAATTTAAAATAATATAATCATATTACGTCGCTTTTTGGTGAATCGATGTAACATTATTTTAATTTTTTAAATAAATACATATTACGTCAGTTTACCAATCCTTTCCCAAAACGTTGAATCTTCAACCCCAATTCAGGGCCTCCATATCCCGACCTGACAAAGCATCCGGAAGGATGTAAATCATGGTATCTCAACAAGGATCCCCTCATTTTGAGAGGTTGCTCCCACACTGTCGCTGCCTCGCTGGTAAAACTCGATCCATGGTCATTCTTCCCAAACTTCACCCCATATAACCTACGCCGAATATTCAGTATAGAAAAGCACGACTTAGTATGATCCCGTGGTCTACAATCACAATTACGAAGGCAAGAAGCAAGAAGAAGATCACAGAAATCTATTCTCTCTGAATGACTGATTATACATCATAAGGCTTAAAGTGAAAACTCGACCCATTAAAAAACATATTTATAGTGGGCCCACATACGATATATAGGACCTATTAACACTTAAAATGTAAAACTGCCTTAACACCCATATAAAGAAATATCTTACGTTCCTATCCTCAACGCTAACTGACTATAGCGCAATACCCAACATATTTTACAAAGCTATAATTATGCTATAATACATATGCTCGATTCGTAGGGGACTGTGAAGTCTAGTTAGAATTGCCTACCTATTATTTCTCCTTGTTATGAGATATATTTTGAAAAATACCATTAAATTAATTAGTCAACTTCCACCAAGATCCTGAACATAATTATGCTTTAAATAATACATACTTGTGTTTATAATAAATACAGTGAATAATATGCTTTCTACCAATAATAGAGACTTAAATTATATAAACTTATTGAATGTATAGATACATTATGAATAACTCATAATGTGTATTGATTGGATAATAATTATGATAATGGGTATTAACTCTGTTCCAACTCAAGCAGTAAAAATGGGAGAAAAGCACAATTTGCCTATATCCTTTCTAACTTATAGTAGAAAACTGTCTCGTATCTTTCTAACATTAACGTTTATATACTAGTGAAAAACGTGTATATTTTTTTGTAATAATCAAAAACCTCGTTGCACACATAAGTATATTCGAATCTTTGGGACCATAGATTTGTTATGTGCAGAATGTTCCCTCATATGTCTTTTTTTCTATATTTCTCTCATATAATTCCATCTTCTGATCTTCGTTGCTGCATTCCCAATAGGACTAACAAATCATATAACCGCTATAATGTTTTTGTGTAGTCGACTGCGATATACGGTCAAAAACAGATTGCTATGGATCACGTAAATGCGGAATTAGATTGCGTTAAACTTTGATTTGTCACATAAAAAAATAGTTGTAGGGTGATTCCTGTCGTGTTGTGGTTAAAACTCTAAAAATTACTACCTCCGCAAACCTGAAACTTGGATGTATGCGATTTTAGTGGCAGTATTATCACAGTTTGTGTCCATATATCGTTCATAGACACGCATCTCTCGCTTTGACTATAGTAGCGTTTCTATACCTAATCCGCGCTCGCGATCAGTCTTTGAAGACCAAGAAATATGACGGAGTCTGATAGGCTTGAACCCGAAGAAGCGCGAGGCTAGTGTAGAAGAAGTCATTGTAGTTCTACTATGTATGCTTTTTCATACTCATCGTCTAATGTACGCGCATATGCGTCTCTCTAGCCCCAATCACACTGTCAGTGTAACCACAAGTTTCAAACTTCAGTAGTAGAGTAAAAAATTGCCATCATTACCTAACCTTTGACATATCTCAGAACTTCGCTTTCTTGCAACCAATGTGATTCTTTTGGTTCTTCCATGAATCTGCTAAAACAATTCCAAAATATAATATCTGGCCCTGTGACACCCTAATCCAATTCGATTTAGGGATTAATTAGTAATAAATCCTAATCAATTGGTAATTTAATTCCATTAAATTCCTGAAAATTCAATAGTCGGGACTAGTAATATTGACTAGTCAAACCCAAAGTAAGGTGTACCTAAAGTTTGTGAGTAGTTCCCATTGTTCCCTTACACCTCTTCATTTTAGTAAGGGTATTTCAAGACAATTTCACATCATGATTAGTACATGCAAGTTAACCTAAGAAACACTCCTCCATATCTTTCTCTTTTACACTTTCAAATTGAGCTCCTCCTTCTCTCTAAAAGGTTAGATATGCTTTTCTTCCAAGCAAAGTTGGAGCTTTGCAAAATCTTCAAAGTTTGTCTCCAAGATCTTCTTTTATAACATTTGAGCATCTAGGAGGGTAAGATCTATGTTTGACCTTGTTGTTTTTAAGTGTTTTTCCTAAGGTGTCTCTTCCTTAAAGAATAAATAATCTTTATGTCTTTTGTGTGTTCTGAAAAGTGGGTTGGAGGTGAATCTTATTAGGAGCTTGGTGAAGTGTTAAGTGAAGGTTTTTGTCTACAGAGGTAACCCAGCTCTACAAAATTATTTTGCTTACCTATTAATGATGGTTTCTTGGATTCTACAGGGATTTTTGCTATGAAATGTGAGTGTTTTATGCATTGTCTTGTGAAAATGCATATCTAGAGCTTGTTATTACGGGTTCATGTATGCCATTGCTTGGTTATTCCTTTGATTCAAGTCATTTTGGTGTTATCTGGTGAGATTTGGGCAATGTTTTGCGACTTGAATTTGAGCTTGGTGTTGGAAAAATCCCCGTAAGGGATTATTTTTGGTACAGTTGTGTACCGCGGGCGGAACGGCGGGTAGGGGTCCACCGCCGCCCACCCGCGTGGTACAAGGTGGTTTGGGTGTGGTATCGCGGGCGGAACCACGGGTGGGCGGTCTACCCGTGGGCCCACCCGCGGGGAACAATATGTGGTTGTTGGGGGAATTTGTTCCCGTGATTTTTTTTGACCCCGGTATTTTGGTCTTGATCTCGGATAGCTCTTTCCCCTCTGTGTTCGAGATATAATATTCTAATGGATCGTATATTGAACTAGCAATTTATCCCTTGATGATGCTTACGTATCACATGTCTAGCTTAATATATTGGTAGTAAGTGTGAATCATGAGTAAATACAAGACTTCTGTTTATTGGTTTCATGAAACGTGCATCCAGTGTTTCAAACAGTAATGCGTCGTGTTTTGAAGTTTCTTCCAAATCGTTTCCTTGTTAGTTGAGATTGTGTGTTTGAATTTTGAAGAGATCGTTTCTGGATAATTACCGTGGGCTTCTTTTTGAGTTGAAGTCAATTTTCATAGTGTTTTTTACTGGTTAAATAAAAATGCTAGCTGATGTGAGTTGGTTTGCATACCGTTACAAAAAAATGTATATGTATCTTTCAGGAGTGTGGGTGTTCTTACGTAATCTGTCTTTGTATTTCTTCTATTGACTTCATTGGTGATCGTTGTAGAACCAGGTTCTTGATAGAGTATGGTTATGAATAATTTCGGGTGCCCCTAAGTGATTCTGTTGTGGTGTCATTGAGTGGAGGATTTGTAGATGGGCTGTTCCCTGGATTTCATAACGTAGTCTGGACCAATGATGAGTATGATGCTGCTCTCACAAACAACTCAACGTAGTCCCAAGGTACACAGTGGTCCTTGTGGTGGCCATGGACGCGTTATGGATTTGTGACCTGTGTGTAGAAGGTTTCACCGTATTTCTTGGGAAAAGGCCTATGTGTACTGTTGTGTGGGTTCGTTTGATAGCCTCTGTGTACTAATTGAAAATCGGGTGGTTCTGTTGGAAGATCTGTGGAGAGGGACGAACGGTCCTCGAGGTATAGGTTGGACTTGGTGTACAAGGGGGCATCTGGAAGGTAAGTTGGACTTAGCATACAGGTTGGGGGTAGCACAATAAGGTTGGAAACCGGGCATTAAGGAAGGCATATCAATTTGTGATGGTGATGTCACGAAGGCTTGTGTAGCCGTTGTTGGGTGTATTTCTCTATTTGTGACGTGTGATGTCACAAGGCATGTGTTGTTTGGTTGTTGTCCTTATCCTCTTGTATCATGCATGTCGGGTGTATAATCTACTGTGTGATGGTAGACTTATGCCTTAAACCGTTCTTGTGAGTCGTTATTGTTTTCTTATGGTCTTGGTGTGTTCCCGTATTCCTGTTGTGAGTGCTTAGAGTCTTGTGTGAATTCTACTCTTGGTTTGCTGAAATTTTTATATATAATATATATATATATATTATATAATATATATATTATATATAAATATATATTATAAGTATAAATTATATATACATAACACTATATATATATATATATGTAATTCCGTTTCACAAATGATTTACTACCTTATGAACCCTATTCTATGTATGATATTTCACATGTATTGTGGGTTACAAGATTATTCGCTGACCGGGCGTCGTCCATCTTTTATGTGTTTCTTTCAGGTGAATGTTGTGGACGAGAGCGTGGTCTAGAACTGTTAGTTTTATAATCCCTTTGCTTTTGAACGTTTGCCCTGTGTGCAAGTGTTAAATGACACTAGTACTCTTGTTTCATGATGATTTAGATTGTGATTTATGGAGATGTTTCGGCTGTGCGTTCCTTGTTCGGTGGGGTGACAGGAAAAATAGCACCTTTTTATTTCCAGTTATATATCATCCTTGTTTTAGCTCTTTTTCCGCTTGTGTATGATATCTTGGCTAGTTATCTGCATGTTTAAAGCTTAATTAAGCACGGAAATTAGGGGGTGTTACAGGCCTTGTTGCCACCAAACTATTCAAACTCCCAATTAAGCTTTTTATAAGTTGTACATTCACATTTTTCACCACACTCATCTTTGGACACCTTTAAATTTTCAGCTAACGGGAGTTGAAGCTGGTTTGGAGCTTTCCATTTTGAACTTTTTCAAAATATCAGCAGCATACTTCTTCTGTGAAATAAAGATCCACCATCTATCTTGAACAACCTCAAGGCCAAAGAAAGTAAGACATAAGGCATATCGGTCATTTCAAACCTCTAATGAAGCTCTCCTAAATTCTGAGTTTCTCCAAGTTTGTTCCAGTAAAAACCAGATCTCATACAGACATATGAGAACAATACACAGAATCCGTGTATTTGACATATAAGTGTGCTCATAGGACATCTCATAAAACCACTTTCAACAAATATGAGTCAAGCAACCATACACGCCTTAGGCGCTTGCTTTAAAGCCATACAAGGTTTTCCTCACTTGTACACTTTATTTTCTCCCCTTTCTTCAAAATCCTGCAGGTTGCTCAACATATATTTCTTCTTCAAGAAAATCATTCAGAAAAGCCACTTGACATCCATTTGATGCAATTTCCAATCATTTGAGCAGCAAGAGAAATAACATTCGAACTATATCAAGTCTACTTACAGGAGCAAAAACCTCAAAATAATCAATACATGGGTTCTGTTTGTAACCCTTTGCTACTAACCGTGCCTTAAAACAATCAATTTCTCCATTTGACTTGTACTTTGTTCTGTAAACCCACTTCACTCCAATTGGCTTCTTTCCAGGAGTAAATCTTGAAACCTTTGAGATATTTGATAGAGGGTTTTCCCACTCCGTGTTCTTCGGTTGTTCTATATCCAGGACTCTTAGTGGGACACCTATTCACCACATAGACAGCACAAAGCAACAGCTTCTATACCCAAAAAGGCTTAGGCAGATTCTTGATTTCAACATGCACCTTACCATATCCATGATAGACCTATTCTTCCTCTCAGCCACTCCGTTTTGTTGTGGAGTGTATCGAGCTGTCATTTGGTGCTGAATACCCTTTTTCAGAAAATTATCACAAACAATATATTCTGTACCTCTATCAGTTCTCAAGATTTTAATATCATAACCACTTTGCTTTCAACAAAAGCCTTAAATTGTTTGAAAACATCACATGCTTCAGACTTTTGCTTCAGAAAGTAAACCATGTTTTTCTACTGAAATCATCAATGAAAGTAATAAAGTACTTACAACTCCATGTGAGGGAACCTCCAACGAACACAAGGTCTGAGTGAACAATCTCCAACTGTTTTGTAGCTCTCCTTGACTTGCCACGGGAAAGGATCTCTATGCTTCTTCCCAATCACACAAATCTCACAGATACGATCAGGACATTCACAACAGGTAAATCAGAAACAAGTTCCTTTCTCGCAAGATAGTTTAATCCAGAGAAATGAAAATTCCCAAACGCATATGCCATAACCAATTATCATCGCAAACTTCAGAATTAAAGCAAGCAAGGAGAGTATGCTTAATTTTCAAAGGAAATAGTCGATTTTGGGACATATTTACCTTTGCAATCAAAACTCCTTTAGCATCTGCAATGGTACACACCCCTGAGCAATATGTATCTTATATCCTTTTTCTGACAACTGACCCATACTCAACAAATTTTGGTGTAGTTCAGGAACATAGAACACATCGGATATAAAATTGTGGAGTACATCCTTCAACTGAATAGAGATTTTACTTTTCCCAAAATTGGCACCTTTGACTTATTGCAAATGTCACTTCAGACCGGACTGATTCATCCAGTTCAGAAAACAATTCTTTCTTCCCACACATATGGTTACTACACCCAGTATCCAAAACCATATGTTCTTATCTGCAGAAAAACTATCGCTGGCTAAAGTAAGTTTCAGAACTCTCACCAGACTTTTCAACAGTGTTTTCAGCATGTTGC
>VALG01012179.1:0-30000 GCA_009835305.1 Ipomoea purpurea
ATGTTAATTGTTGAAATTGTATAATACTACTTTGATTAAGGAGTAATTGGTTATTATTATTATTCACATTAATTATCTATTATTTTAATATCAACTCTCTCATCCCACTACTATTGATATATTAATTATATATTATAGTACTTATCTATTATTATTATTATTATTCATTAAAAAATAAGAAGGACGCGCTGGCTGGCCCCGACACAAGCCCCACTTTATGCTTGTCGACATCAATTATAGGAAGATTCCACATCTCACCTCGATCAACGTTCATGTTTACCTTGTACGACCCTAAAATGTCAGAACTAAAAAATACCTGTACATATTTTACAAAGTTTTAAATATTTCTTACCCTCATCTAAATTAAATAATTGTAAAATCTTAACTTATTCAAATAGTTTTAAAATTTTAAAAATTAGTTTATTCTTTTATTTTATTCTCAACTACATCTGATTCTCGTTTAAACATAAATATTTATAGTAACTACAATATTTAAAACTAAATACTTACGAAATGAGCTCTATATATTAAAACTCAAAATGCTCTTTATCGACTACACACATAAACTGGAAAAATGCTCTTTAGTCGAATTACACCACATAAAATGAGAGAACAAGGAATGTGTGTGCCTGTGTGTAATATACTAGGAAGGGATCAGGTGAGAAGAGCTTCCGTGCGGATTGTGTGGTTGGACGAACATTAAGCTTAAAGGACGCACTTTAGGTAACAGATCAACGACCATTAAAGCCACAACACAAGAAACATCTTTAAGCCAACCAAAATCAACGCACCTTAACACAAACTCTGTCACGCACCTTAGACAAAATCACGCACATTACTCACCGTCAAATCCCGCACGGGACTTAATTATACTATTACCTAACGTTGATGTTTAAAAGTCAAGGATAATTAATATCTAGGCCCCAACTTAAAGACTGTAAAACTACTGCAACAGCTGGGCATGATCGCTACTTGAATAGCAAAAAGCCCTCCTACCAAAATTTGACTAATTTGGTTTAAATTTCATTCTAGACACCGCCCACGACCCCACCATCACCTCAAGATGCGAACACACCAACTTCGCCGAGAAAATCGGGAAATGATTATTGTTATCAGATTAAAGCAGGATTGGGTTCTGGAACGATTTTGAAAATATGAAATGCCATTCATGGCTGAACTGGAACTATGGAGAGATACAGGAGATAGATTTGATTGTAATTTTATTGCGGTTGCTAAATGATAGACTTTAAAATTATATTAATCATTACTTGTTACAGAGGAATATACAAGTGGAACTATGTTGTCACCAGGCCCCTAAATACCACCTGCTTATAGAACGAACATACATAAATAACTACATAATCACCATAATACATAATGAATAATAATCATAATAATACTAATACCATCAAAATAATCAATAACTACCACTAACCTGCTAATAATCTATGACTTACGATGATCAACCCCCTGAATGTTCCCCTCACCCCCACCACGCATATAACACCCTGTTCATGTGCGGCCCTAAGTCCATTCTAGGTGGGCCTGTCATGGCTTATATACTGCATTGCAATGTTGCCCTAAGAATCAATGTTAGCATCTAACTGCATGGTGGTTAAACAAATGTGTTGTGACTAATTTGGTCTTTTCTGCATATAGGCTCAAATCTACTAGAAGTGCGTGGTTTACTTCCATTAAGGTGCGTTTGTTTTTGTGCTTAAGGTAAGTGGTTTTTGTACTGGTGATGTTTAAGCGTGTGTCAGGTGATGAAAACTTAAGTCGTCGATTTAAGCTTTAGGTGCGTGCATTTTCCTTCTAAGGACCCGAATGGTTTTCTCATTATCATAGGTGCCGGATGGTTTGTGTGGGGTTAAGGTCGTCAGTTATTGAGACTTAATGTGCGTTGAGCCAAGAGCTTTATGTGCGTTGTTTGTCCTTCTTAAGGTGCGCTGATTTTTTTCCTTAGGTTTTGTGTCGTTGTTGATACAATTAGGTGCGATTTTAAGAATTTTAGGTCATGTTTTGTGTTCTAAAGTGCTTGTCGTTGTGTATTGAGGTGCGTAGCTTTATGTACTTAATGTTTACTTCATGCACAAGGATAACACCAGAAACAAACATGGAAACTAAGCCTATTCAAAAATGTTATTGTAATTCCTGCACATATTCCACATGCAATCCTCGGCAGGAGCGCGGAGAATAGCTCCAAAAGGTTATACTATAAATAGACCCCAGCGAGAAGCACCGGAAAAGCGACCTCAGGGGTGCTATACGAGCACCAACCCCCTTACACCTTCTTTTTTATAAGTACCTTTATTTTAACCTAACCCTGGCTGGAGACACGAGGCCCGGGCCGCAGCCGCGGCGCCCGAACTGCTACATCTAACCTGCCTCTCGCGCACGCGCTGCTCGGCTGGACCAATTGACGTAGAACCCTACACGGATGGTGCACCGTCCCTTGCGCGATGTGATTCAGTTCACACTTGATTGAATTCGTGTTAATGGTCACGCTGTTGCAGCTAACAGAATTGCGACCCTAAAAGCTTTTACATTTTATGTCCATCGAAATTCTTGAATATTGTAGACCTCCCTACCATACCGGGTGAATTGCTCTCCACCATCCTGTCTTACAACGATCCGAATTAATGAATAATAGTAAATTTTTGAAACTTTTAATTGTTATTTTCTACATGAACTAAACAATACGCCGCATGCACATATACCATTCGTAGTAGCCACAGAGTCTGGACGTGAAGTATTTGTGCATTTCATGAAACAACTTACTTGCGCTTGTTACTGAAGAAGTCTCCCGCGGGTCCGCATGCTCCTAACGCACGGCGAATGCCCGCTCGTCATCCACCGTCCCGGCATGGCCACCACGCGGGGTTGCGCATTGCAGGTGTGACCTGATGAATACGACGTCGTTTTACATTTTATTTTTCTTTGGAAATTTCACTACCCAGTTTTTGGCGTTAATTTCTTTACAAAAAATTCTCAGAATGTTTTCTATAAAAAATGTACATAATTTTATACTAGAATCCAACATACTTGTATAAACAATTACACATAACTATATAAAAGAAAAAATAACACATAATTGTATAAAAGTTACACATAACTATATAAAAAATACAAAATAATCACGTCAACGTTCATAGTTCTACATACTTACAAAGACGACGTCATTTTGGGAGGCGGGAGCGCACAGTACTATGTGCGCCGTGGTGCAGGGTATAACGATTGGTTCTCACATACGTTAAGAGATGTTCTCACCGGAAAATAAATATAAATTCAATTATATATATATATATAATATATATATTATATAATATATTATATATGTGTTGTGTGTGTGTGGTGTGTGTGTTCCCGTGTGGTTGGTGGTCTCAGGTAGCGGTTGTGTGGTTAAATCTGAGCCATTGATCTTGCCTAAATTAACGTCTAGGATTGACAGTGATTAAAAAACGCGTGGTGGGTAATTTGGTCTTGTTGCATCTAGGTCAAATTTAAAGTGCTGGATTTTTCTTCTTAAGGTGTGTGGTTTTTGTGCTTAAAGTGAGTGCTTTTTGTATTGTGTGGCTTAAGGTGCATCAGGTGTTGAAAACCTTAAGTACGTTGATCTAAAGCTTTAGGTGCGTGAGTTTCATTCTTAAGGTGCGTGATTTTCATTCTTAAGGTGCCTAGTTTGTGTGCTTAAGGTGCATCAGTTGTTGAAACTTAAGGTGCATTGACCTAAAGCTTTAGGTGCGTGGTTTTTCTTCTTAATGTGCGTTATTTTCTTTCTTAAGGTGCGTGATTTGTATGCTTATAGGTGTGCCTAGTTGTTTAAACTTAATGTGCGCCATTTTAAAACTTTAGGTGCGTGGTTTGTGACTTAAGGTGCTTTGTTTGTGTCTTAAGGTGTGTGGTTTGTTACTTAAGGTGCGCCATTTTAAATTTTAAGTGCGTGGTGTGTGTTTAAGATGCGTGATTTGTGTATTTACGGTGTACCATTTTAATACTTAAGATGCATCTTTTTGTGTTACCGCACAACCTCCAATCGCAAGGAAAGATATTTGCACCTGATCCCCCATAAATATATTCCCACCCTACCCTAAAGATGCAACAAGCCAGTTGAAAAATGGAATTGATTTTTGTTATGCACTTAAAGAAATACTCAAAAGTTATATAACTATGTTGTATGCACAAATCAAAATTATGTGGTTTAATGGTACTGGAGTTGGACTTTCATTTAGAAGGTTGTAAGTTTGAAGTCTTAGTGGAAGACGTTATTAGTTCTTTGTGTTTCAGTAGTTAAGAGAAGTATATGAACAGATACAAAATTGTAAGAGCAGTAGCATTCAAAAAAAATTTTATAAGTAACTTATCGATATAACATTCATGTAGTAGTCACGAACTAGAATAGTTATTGTGCCGTCCCCGCTCGGGAAGGAGTAACTTATCGAATATACATTCATGTAGTATTCACGAAACTAGAATAGTTAATTGTGCCCGTCCGCTCGGGAAGAAGTAACTTATCGAATATACATTCATGTAGTATTCACGAAACTAGAATAGTTATTGTGCAGTATTCCCGTTCGCTCGGGAAGTACGAGAGCTGATCCAAGAGCAGAATCATCACTTGTAAGAATTGAATCCGAATTATCTCAAAATTTTCCCCACAAAGAAAACTCATTTGTCACTTGAACTATCGCATTGGGTTCACATATAGATAACATGCTATTATTATTATTATTAAATCATCATCATTATTTATTGAAAACAATATCGAATCTGCAACATCAGAAGCTAGGGACCTGTATTAATGAAAATGTTATTATGCACATGAAGTAACATTTCGTTGCGGATAATTTAATTTCATAATTTATATATATCACTACTGACAGCTCGTGAATAATCGATTCCATGTTGTACAAAAAATTAAAAAGAGTACTTTTCATATTTTGAACACATTTTTTTTTCAAGAAATAGAAATCCTCACGAAATATTTTGACCTCATCATTTCTATAATAACATGAAATGGAATCACATCTCTTAAAAGTGAATAGGTAGTCATTTAAATATATTTAAGAAAAAATTACAAATATGTTGGTTGGAGGTTTAGAGGGACCAAATTCATCAGCGCACAAGATAAACTCAGCTCTTGTTTCTCCAAAAATCATAATAAAAGGTAAATATGTACACTAGGTAGACCTTGTGGGATGACACACTTGACTCAGAGATATTAACAATAATTAAACACGTGAACATTCTAGTATATGAATCTAGCTCAGCTTTACTTGGCCACCATTTTAGGACTACACCTTCATTTTGAGTTATAACTTTTAGCGTAACGACAATGTTTAATTCAGACCAAATTTACCATTTTTGCCTGCACAACAGGCTTAGCTCACTCGTTTAAATAGGCAGACTCTCTTTGTGCACCGACATTTAACCCTGTCTGTGAACCATTGAGTTAGTGTGATTTACATCCTCTAAATATTCTGTCGAGCCCCTGAGGTTGGGCATATTGAACATATAATATATATAACGTAAATGTGCAATCCAACTATCAACTTAACTTTTTTGTGAGATGGAAGCATACTTTTTTGGTGCTGCCTAAATGGTGACGATGAGATGATTCAATGAGGGAGCCCCCAAAAAACATATGTCAAATTAAGATAATCACATGAGAGAGAAGGTAGACAACTGTCAAAGGAAGGATTAATTAATCATAAATATATATACATACATAACTTTTTAATTAAGGAATCACATGATATTCAAATTCTACACCCACAAAGCTTAGGGACCAGTCAACCTTAGCTTCTCATCTCCATCCTAGCTAATAATGCATACATTATAATACATTATTATGATGCTCGATTGGACTGTCCGCCAGGGTTGAATTACACCCCAATTTAATTTTATTAATTATAATATAATACAATTATTTTAATTTTAATTTTTTTTTTTAAGTAAGAAGAAACCATAAAAGTCATAGTAATATCTGAATCTAGTGATAGACTAATGGCATTGAAATTTAATTCATTGTTGAAATGAAAACAAACGCCTCAACGCCAGAGAAAACACAACAACCAACGCCACACTCCTATTTTCAACCCTTGATCCCACGCACTCATCCGGCGGATTCTCCCTACCCTTAACTTTTCCCGACGAGCTCAACCAGCCGCTCGCCGGAGAAAGATGCAAGTACCCGCCGAGTATCATCGATACCCAAATAAATCAACAAGCAAAAATTCTTGCCCACACAAGCTACTAGCAACGCTCATCATCGTTTATTGATTGACTATAAATACATATATACAAAACTCCTACCACTGGTTTGTATATATATATAACTCTCTGACTTCCACACTGCCCTAAATTTGTGATTGATATGATAGTAAATTCATCATGCAAAAGCTTTCTTTCCAGACTAATATAACTGTGGGTTCTGCTTCATTGATGATATTCATCAAAAGATATATATAGATTTTAGTAAATAATTATATGCTTTTTTTTTCATTTAAATATTTCAATAATAATAATTTGTGAAATTAAATGGTCTTCTTCATTACCTTCTTCTATCTATCTAATCATAAAATCTATTATCTTATATCAATTCTCATCTATCACATTCATTCTCTCTTCTTCTTCTTCTTCTATCTTCTTCTATGCTTGCATAGGATGGATGGGAATGTGTTTCTATTGATGAATTGGAGCTAGAAAATATGAAATAATGGAATGAAAGGGTGTTGTTTATTTTGATATTTTGATATGAGAATTATGTTATGTTGTCTATTTGTTCTTATTTAAACAAGTGTGCTAATAACAACATGGATTTAGATAAAAGTGTATTAGGGTTTTGCATAGTTTTGTTGAAAAAATCTTTTAATTTAATTCCCTCTTGGGATTTCATTAATAATGATTAACTTCTTACAAAGTTATTCATTTATATTGTTTCCAATTTCTTCTAAGCATGCTTGCTAGCTACCTCATCAAGTTTATATATGTATTGCGCGCATGTACGAGCTTAGCTTACTGGTTCAGTAGGCAGTGTTTGGGAGAAGTTTATATATGTATATACATATATAAATATATATCATCCACTCAATCACACACCTTCTTCACCTAAGATTCTCATTTTCTTCTTTTTTTTAATCAAAATGGTGAAACTAACATCACCAAAGATAATTGCTTGCTTATTCGAGCTCAACACTAGAACCAAACTTGTATAGAAAAGTCTAGCAAAAACACCCGAACTAATAAAATATTTAAGATATGAAATTCCTAACTCAAATAAAATGTTCAAATTTCAAAGTGAGGGTGTTGGTAACTAAAACTAACTCTCATCTAATTCTTCATTATTCTTATTCATTTTTTTTTTTAAAGATTTGTAGTTAATTAATTCCTCTCTTAATTACCTTTTCCTTGATGATTTTTTTTTTTTTTTTTGGGTATAAATCTTGCATAATACAACTGATTTAAGACAACCTACAAACTTTAATGTTGTGGGTTAAGAATTCTTTAAATTCACATCTGCTAACATTTATGTTGGTGGATGATTCAATAAAACCTTGGGAAGTCAACTTGTAAATTCACAATATGCTCTAGGTACTCTGCTGTTTGCATCGTATTGGTCAGAAATGTTTTCAAAAATATATATATATATTGTCAGAAATTATTCCCAAACCTTGTCAGAAATAATATTTATAGGGGCAGTGGACATTTTTAAAAGTAAAAACACAAGAGAACAGTAGAGTACGGGGTAAATATTGGCGGCGGCTAAGTAACCACCTTCAATTGTTTCAGAATAAAAACATAGGCGGCGGCGGCATGGAAGCCGGATTATCAGGAGAAATGCAAGAGGAGGAGAAGACGCCGTTATTATCACCGGAGACATGTTCGTCGCAGAGTAAAGGCATGGCGTCGATTGATTTGAACGGCAGAATGGACGGCGGCGAGGATGAAGATGACGACGACGACGTAGAACTACTCAGCGCGGCGGATGAGAGCGAGAAAACGGGGCCGGATGGAAACTCGGCGGCGAACGATAGCAGCTCTTTCTCCGGCGAGTTGGAAGGAAACAAATGTTAATGGCAATGGTGATGATCAGAAGAAGTCTAGTGTCCGGCCATATGTCCGGTCAAAAATTCCCAGGCTCCGATGGACTCTGACCTCCATCTCTCCTTTGTGCACGCTATTCAGCGACTCGGTGGACAAGAAAGTAAGTGGATAATATTTTTCTAGTTAATTCCAGGGTGTTAGATTTATAAGTGACAATTCACTTTTATTTATTTATTTATTTATTAGAACATCTTCTTTTGTCCTAGTATTATTATTGTTACATGACCATTTTTAGTCCTTCATCTTCAAAAATCGTTAAATACAACAAAGACATTTTAACTTTTTTTTTTTATATAAATTATGTTGAATCGCTATATTTTTATATTTGTTTGTTGAAAATATTCAGAATTGAAGATCAAAATATCCTTGTATTTAACGATATTTAAATAATTTTGTTAATAAAGGATTAAAAATGATTATGTCACGATAATACTAAAATTAAAAGTGAATTGAATGTTGTAATAAAAAAGACTAAAAATAAATCGTCACCTATAAATTTAAGACAAAAAATGGAAAAATTAACTCTATTTTTCTTGCATAATTTAAATTTCACCTCCTTTTGTAGTCCTATCCTAATCTAATAATTCCACCAAGAGTCCCATGAATATAAAACGTTTTTAAAACCTTTGTCAAGTAAATTTCTCTTTGTATGTGTTTTACCTAAACTCTACTATCGAATATTCTATATTTATCTTTTGAAAAATCTACCATAGTAATGCTTTGACAAACTTAGCTAAAGGTAGTTAAAAGTTGAAAAGCTATAAACTGAAAACTGAAGAGCTAATTATGCTTAAAAGTATTTGGTAAAATTAACTGTTTGATAAGTTGATAAATATAAAAAGACTAAAAGGACATCTTAATAAAATCAGTGTTGCAAAAATCGCGCCTAGACGCTAGGCGGTCGGCCTCCTAGGCGCTCTAGGCGCACGCCTAAGTGTTCTAGGGGTCGCCTAAGCGCTCTAGGCGCCCTAGGTGGTTCCCAAGCGCCTAGAGGGTGCTTAACGATTTTTTCAACATTAAACAAAAATTTAAATAATTTTAAATTTAAAATAATAATAAGAATAAAGATTTTAAAAAAAAAAGTTAGGAAACTACTAGTTCATTTTTGAAACGCTACCTAATGTAGCGTTTCAAATTTTAAGTTAATCACTTATTTTGAGAACATTATCAAACAAAGTTTATAAGTTATTAATATTTAAAATAAACTAAAAGCTCCTAAATAAGTTTTGTCAAACAAACGATCTAAATCGGGTACAGTTGTCTTCACACACCAAGTATAACTATTATTTATACTTAATTTTAAGGTTGTAATAAGTATGCTTGTCAGTTGTCACCACAAAAGCTGCCGTGCTGAAAATTATGGAATTTCTGACCATCTGAAAATGATCTTGAATCAAGTTGAAAGTAAAAAATGGTCGGAAATAGCAATAAAGATTTTTCTCGATACAAAAAATGGTCGGAACAAGGCTTTTAACTTGATTTAAGATCACTTTCAGGTGGTCGGAAATTTCTAATTTACAATAGTGCTGGTAAACCAAAATATATATGATTATATTCGAGGTAAAAGGTACTAGTATCAGTATCTATAATGATTGACACATAAAAAATTTTCAATAATTTTGTGCAGCAGGAGCCTATTTATACGTGCATTTGGTTGGATGGAGGGAATTAGAATGGAGAAAAATTATAATTCCATGAAAAAAGAATAAAGTAGAAATTTAAATTAAATTTTTTTTTTTTTTAATTTTTGGTAGGAAGGAATAGAATGATTGGGAATTTAAGGAAGAAGTGAATAAAGACTAAAATGTCCTTGTATAATAATAATATAATAATCATAAGAAGGATAAAATGGTAATTTATCATGAAATTACAATTTCGCAAAGTGTGAAATTGCAATGCATAGGGGGCCTAGGAATTGCAATATCATGGTTAGAAGAAATTGTAATTTCGTGGAATTGCAATTCCCTCCAACCAAACCATGGAATTGCAATTCCATGGAGTTTGGTACGTAGAAATAGAATTACAATTCAATCCTACCAATTGTTATGCTGTGGAACCGTGTCCACCTTGCAAAGTGGACACGGTTCTATGTTCATAATTATAAAATTCTATGTTCATAATTTTTGAATTTCATATTCATAATTATTTAACTCTATATTCACACATACAGAACTCTACTGAATTCTATGTTCATAATTATAAAACTTCTATGTTCATAATTTTTGAACTTCATATTCACAATTACAGAACTCTATGTTCATAACTCTAAATTCATAATTATAGAACTCTATGTTTATACTTATAGAACTCTATGTTCCTAAAGTTCATAATTATAGAACTCTATATTCACAATTCTGACAGTTTTGTAAGGTGGACACGGTTCCACAGCATAATTTGCTCAATCCTACCAAAACCCCATATACATTAATGTCACCCTTAATTGGTAGTCTTTACTTTTGATGATAACTTATGTGTTAACATGAATTTGGGGTTGGCAGGAGCAACACCCAAATTGGTTCTCCAGTTAATGAACGTGAGAGGGCTCAGCATTGCTCATGTTAAAGAGCCATCTGCAGGTAATATCATCATCATCATAACTAATGACTTGATTCACAAGTAAACATTTATACATTTACAGTACAGTCATGCATGTAAATATTAATATTAATATAACATGGTTGTTGTTGCTGCATTGCTTAATGTCAGATGTATAGAAAGCAAGAAGCTTGATGCATCCGGCCAAGGTATAGTAATCAATCAACTTGGTATATAATATGTTAACCTAAAGTCATATATAATCTGGATGGTATTATTATTTGATCTTAATATTTTAAACTTATAAAGCTATATTATCTGTACAAACCCAGAATTCGTTTTTGTCTCGGATATTATAGCGATCTATAATTGTTGGGTTCAATTTATTTTTCTCTCTATATATATAGTATTAGGTCAAGCTAAGAGAGGATTTAAAGGGAGAAGTTATGGATATGGAGACATGAACTGTAGATTTATTCCCCATCAGCATTTCAAAATGCAAAACGGCGCAATCGTGTTAACAAGAACTTTTGAAGATGGTCGTCATCAAATGCTCAATAATAATATTGGAAGGCATTCCATGTTTCAATCCCCAACTTATGACCTCAAAAGCATCATCTCAAGGTACCCATTTAACCCCTCTTTCCACATTATTTGAGTAACAGTACAGGAAAATCTGTAGTCACTATTCGATAATGTGCATTGGGTAAATCCCGCTATATGACTATAGCCAGGATCACAAGGAAATAAATCAGCCAACCTATACTGCTGGAAATTATGAAATTTTCGACCACCTGAAAGTGATCTTAAATCAAGTCGAAAGTCTTGTTCCGACCACTTTTGGTATCTGGAAAAACCTTTGTTGCAAATTCCGACCACTTTTTGCTTTCGACTTGATTTAAAATCACTTTCAGGTGGTCGGAAATTCCATAATTTCCAGCCGTGCTAAGTTGTCCATCTCAAACCAAGAAGGCCAATAGACCATTTTCGTTGGGAGAAAACTTGTAATTTTGTAGTTGCCAAATCAAGAACTTGTAATCTTGTAGACTTGTAGTTACCAAATCAACAATATGACCAACTTGTTATTATACTCATGCAAACATTCTTACTGTTAGGATCAAGCGCTTACCACTTACCTGAAAGTCATAGCTAAATAGCAAAAGTGTAACTTTACTTCCTTATTTACAGTCCGCCATCACATTTTCCAGACGCGGCTAGACTTAACCCTCTACCTGTCTCCACCCAACAATCTCCAACCACCGAGTGCTAGACTACTTGGCATTTACCCGCTCAACAGTTACATACATTTATATGAATTTGAACTCTCGACCTCACACTTAAAAGCTACATGCTTGTTTCAGATATCAACAGAGGTCATCATCCAATCAAGAAAGTGTTCTTCTCAAGCTCAGCGGGGCGGCGAAAATGGAAGATCATAGAGAAGGAAACATGTTAATGAGAATGAGGATGCTGCAGCATCAAGAGAAGCTGCCATTATCATATGCTCCAAAAGATCATCAGTTGCAATATTCACCTGCTAGTAATGGTAGCCATCATCATCAAATTGTCCCAATCAGGCCTAGCCAGTTTCTTGAAGAAAAAAGATGGCCGCCGCGGGGATCCATGGCGGCCAACCATTTGAAAGAGAAACCTGCAGCCTTCACTACATGTGGCCTTTGGTCCAATGCTGCAACTCCCCAACCATTGCTTAACCACACAATCCCTGCTGGAACAAACTCCAGATTTAGCACTCTTGGCCCTAGTTTTGACCCCCCATTTCGGAGACTTGAGGTAATATATATATACTTATAATATATCCATGATCATCTACTTTTATGATCCCATTTTATTTATGGACTCAACTCCAACCCACCTTGGTCCAGTTTGGTAAATGGCTGTTAGCTGATTGGGTTAATTAGAGCATATAACTAGTTGATAACATTAGCTGATTGTAAAAGATGTTTGGTAAATTAGCTGTTAGCTGTATCTGTTTGGTATAATTTCTTTTCTCAAAAAACTAATTGAAAAAGTTACTTTGAGCAGCTTTTTGAATTTTAGCATTTTGGAGTTACAAAAAGCTAATTAACACTTATATTGATTTTTAACCAAGTCAAATAGCTAATAGGGGTCAAATATTGGCCTATAGGCTAATTATTTTAGCAAACAGGGCCAAGCTTGTCTCAATCTTGTTTCCAAAAGGTTGAATCTCAAACCCCAAGGACCTCTACGCCCCAGCCCGACAGACCATTTGGGAGATTGAGGATGTAAATCATGGTAACTCAGTTGAACACAGAGGCTAGACCACCTCGATCCCGGGTCATTATTCTCAAACTTTACCCCTGTTACTATCTGAGCTTCCCATGCGGGCTTGTCTCAATCTTAATGCAGGTCTATCCTGCTTCATTTGTTCCCCAATTGTTATATCATAGACGATGGTCTACTTTGCATTGTTGGCTCCGGTCTAAAATTTATGTGTCTGAAGTTAACATATTATGTGCATGTACTTAAATGTGCTCTCAATTTATTTAGATGCACATAATATGACATATGCCTTACTAATCTCATAGGTGAGCCTGTTTCTGCAATCTTGGGTAAATGATATATAGTAAATTTTTATCTGCAGATGATGAATAAGGAGAAGATGAGCTTCAAGGAGAATGGCAGATTGCTGGATTTGCAACTGAGATTAAGCCAAAGTGGAGATGATAATAATGGTGAGAAGTCTTATAAGAAGGAAGGAGATATTAACACCATGCTTTCTCTATCCCTATAACCATCAATATATATTTTGTGTCAAGTTTAATTAGCTGAAAATTATTACTGATAGCTATATATACTAGGATGGAGGCTGAGTACTTGAGATCTGACCATATATGCAGTTGGCCTGGCTAGAGCAGTGGAGTGAGATCTCCAAGTACTTGCCTTAATTAGCTTATAGGCTTGTGATGATAGTACTAACTAATTACAGTTTAATGTTTTGACACATTATTTTTATGGAAATGAAACATTTTATACCTGTTATATATAACCAAGATGAAATGCTTATTTTATATTTGTATATTCATGCATGCATGCATACATATATATGACATATGTCACACATGGGAGGGTTGGGTGAGAACAAGCTTCCAGGTAAAAAGTGGGGCCTGATTTTATCATCCATCTGGGTAGATCAACGGTACAAGGTTGCTGAAAGATAAGTCCTGTTTGGTAAATGGCCGTCAGTTGTTAGCTGATTGGGTTAATTACAGGATATAACTAGTGGATAACATTAACTGATTGTAGAAAGATGTTTGGTAAATTAACTGTTAGTTGATAGCTGTTTGGTATAATTTCTTTTCTAAAAAAGTTAATTAAAAAAGCTGCTTTGAGCAGTTTTTTAAATTTTAGCATTTTAGAGTTACAAAAAGCTAATTAACAAAACACTTATATTAATTTTTTAACCAAGTCAAAATAAGCCAAAACTGACTGATAGGCTAACTATTTTACCAAACAGAGCCAAGGAGAAAAGGGTGGTGTCAGTTCTATAAATATTACAAACTTAAAAGTTTTTCGACTGTGATCTGTCCTTACTTTTCCATTATTACAGGCAAAAGTGAAACTTCATATGAATCAAAATCATAGCTTGCATAGAAAACATGAAATTCCTTGGCTCACTACAATCTCATTCAAAGAGTTCATAAAACTACTATGAATTACAAAATTAGGCACTCCAAAAGAAAAACTTCATTTCTTCTTTGCCCTCACAAAAAACATCCTCAAGAAGGGAGGTCTAGATAGCCATCTTGGAAAAGATTGGAGAGTGTTGAACCTCAAGTTTTGATACTAAACCGGAACGAGAAATTCCATCCATAGATTCTTGAAGGGTACACACATTCATTTGTAATGTGTCTTACCAAACGTGGGAACCATAAGGAATAAGTTCCTGTGAAGGCAAACAGATCAGTGAAGTTCGATAAATTGTGCATGAAAAAGCTTTTAGTACCGTTACCAAATGGCTCGATTATGAAGTTAGAAAGTAAAAGCAGAAGTTACCTCGGTGTAATAGGAGTTGCAATGGTGCTCACTGCAAGAACTCACAGTTATCTCCCGTTTCGTGGCAGTGTGAGTAGCCCTCGGGCTCTGATTCGTTTGGTCATTATGGCCCCGGGAAGGAATCGAAGGCAGTGTGCGCCAGAGCCATGATTCTGATGGTGATTTGGGTAAGGGTGGATAGTGGGATAGCGAAGAAGTAACATCAGAATAGCTTCGATAATCTGGTTTAAAGTTTTCTCGACTGCTTCTACTTGTACTCGAACCTCGTTTCTGATTTGGTTCTTGATTCGGGTTTGAACTCGTCCTTTCTGGGAGGTCTTTGAACTCTTCAGGGTCCATAACACCCTCGGGTTTTGAAGAACATAAATCCAAACTCGTATTTTTCACATAATTCACAGAATCTACATACACCGTTTTCTCAACCACATCACTCGGGGAATCTGATTCACCTTTGAATGAACTCTTTATAGGAGTGTCCCAAAGATGAGTGTCAACTTCCCTAAATGAACTAAACATACTACCCTTGAGATTCTCAGCTTCTCTCGGTACCCCAAGAAATCCCGTTCCTTCACTAAAACGAGATGAAGTGGTGACATTTCGGTAGGGAGATATAGCACCACTTCTGGAGCCCCCGTGAGGGTACTGTCCATCTGCCTTTAAGCTTCTTTTATCGGCTTTACACAGCTCCCCCGAGAGGGCTCCAGAACGAAATCTTTGCTTGTATATGGCATCATAACTTTGCTGCACAGATCGAGGGAATTTAAGTAAAAAACGATAATGATTAACATAAGCATAGTACACATGTGAAGGAAGTTTAATTAAGATGTTACTATATATATATATACCTTCTCAATAGGTCCACTATAAGCTTTTCGGGCATTGTTAAGAGGTCCACTAGGAGCGTTTCTCGTCAGTCTTTTCACCTCGTTCGTTGAGGATGATGCGGGAGCCTGGCTTTTGCTCTTCATTCCCGGGAATGGATTTAGGAGGCCCAAGGAACTCTTTACAGAAAGACGAGGGAAAAGCCTTCCAAAACTTTCGTGACCGTTTGTGTTGATCAGTAGTCATTTCGTCTTCATTTTCAGTGACTACATCCCCTGCATAGTCACTATAATATGACATAACGTAAGGCTCGTACTTCTTGGCTAAAGGCTTTCGTTCCACCCCAACTACTGTCTCCTTCACCGGCCTCGGGTTTTTCAGTGACCAAAACCGCAGCTTTGGCAGCGGGTAAGAACCGGTTCATCATGAAATCCCGAGAGTCTCCAGATGGCTTTTACATCAACGTCTAGGCCTTGACAACCACTCAAGTCACCAATGCTGCAGTTCAACGACAAAGACTCGAGTACATCAGGATTAGTGCATTCCCTCGAGTCCCGTCCTTCCACATCAAATTCCCCTTTCTGCGAGCATGCTCTCCACCAAGCTATCCATTAACGCAGCGTGGTTTTTCAGTGCAAGGGGTTCGGTTTGGAACCTGAAACTCTCCTCGTGGCAAGGCTCTCACAGGAATAAAATCGCCTAGAATCTGGCTTCCTTCCCGGAGGGAGTCTTGGCATAGTTGAAGGATCCTCACACGGGTAGACTTTGCCTCCATTTTCGCCTCTCCGCTTCCCGGGAGCTTGTTCCCAACAAAACGGAACCGCAACTGGTTTCGTAACCTCACTCAATTCACAATCAGATTTCGGGACACACACAGGTTGTCGTTGTTGTTGTCTATTTAGGCTGTGGATTCTCGACGTCTTCCTATTTACACCCTCCGAGTGACGAACATTGGAATTGATTCTCTCACTGATATAATTGGCACACTAAGATTAAGCTTTGTTTTCTCCATTACAACACACTCTTTCTATGGCAATGCCCTCACCTAAGATTCAAGCCTGACAACTCAAAATAGCACACACTTTTTCTCTTGTTGGATCATGGACCACTTAACTGCAAACAAGAACCACAAATATGCTAAAATCAAGAACCAAAAATAACCAATTCAAATCAACATAATCTATTTGGCAGAGCTTATTTAGGAGCTTATAGCTTATTTTAAGCTACTAATAAGCTATAAATTTTGTTTGGTAATATTTCCAAAATAAGCTAGTACCTTAAAATAAGAGCTTATTTTGAAATATTACCTACTTATTTCGAAAATAAGCTAGTACCTTTCTAACTTTTTCAGCTACTTTTCAGCTAGGTTTGCGAAACATAGCCCCAAACTCAGATACAGGGAAACTGGAAAGGGAGTTCAATATATTTCACTAGACAAGGGCAAATAGCTAATGCAAAAGCTTTACTTAACACACAATCATATGCAATGGTTCATCTCCTCAACAAAAAACATTATCAGAAAACATCATTGCTAATCTTAACTAATCACATATCAACAACAATGGTTTCAATTCAACAAGAAAATGAGTAAAAAAAAAATGAACTTTCTTGAATACACAAGAAAATGTGGGGTACCCATAAATAAGTAAATAAACAGAGATAAACCCACAACTGCAAAACCAAGAAAATCAAGAAGGGCACTTACATGCATCCCGGAGAGGAATAATCAAGACAAAATGTGAAGTTTGAGCTCAGGAAATTCAAATGAAACCCCAAGAAAAAGAGGGAAAATAAAAAAACATATATAATTTTGTAGTATTCATTGTTGCCATACCTGTGAGAGGGGAGAGTGAGAGTGTGGGACTGCGGGTGCGCGAGTGTTGGCTTGATTGAATCCGAGATAGAAGGGGAAAAAGTTGGTAAATTGGAGAGAGAGAGAGGAGAGCAAGGAAAAGTGTTTGGGGTCGGGTGTGCTTTGCTTGTGACTTTTTTGACTGAAAAACTTCCAAAGTGTTAGAAGAGGGGCTACGCTTTGCAGAAATGCGTTGAAAATGGGATCAATTAGCTTACGAGATTAACGGTAATCAAATGATTACGCGCCAATTTATGGAGTTTTCAGATGGAAAAAAGGGACAACTAGTTGACTAGAGAAAGAGATCATGGGGTCGTACGGACTTAGCTCAATGGTTCAGAGACCAATGTTTAAATCTTGACGATTATAGTGTGAAAATTATGCGAAAAGTAAGCAGATTTCTTGTGCACACCGTCTTTTGGTCTTGTCTCCTGAATCATTGAGTCACCAGATTTACATCCTTTCAAGTTTCAAATATTATGTCGGACTAGGTCTATTGAATCACTGAGTCACCGTGATTTACATCCTTTCAAATACTATGTCGGACCGGAGTGTGGGGCTTTGGGTTTAGGGATTCAACCTTTTGGTAGGAATAAGCCTTAGGGTTGGGGATTCAACCTTTTGGCAGAAGAATAAAGATCAATCGGAGCCCTTAGGGCTGGGGTTCAGCCTTTTGGAAGAATAAAGATCAGTGGGAAATATTAGATTATAAAGAAGACTTTTTAAAAAGTACTCGTATTTAAGAAAATTGTATTTTTGTCCATAAATTATAAGATAATTGTAGAATTCGTCTATAAGTGTTGGTCTTGGTCACTTTTTGCCCTAAGCTATGATTGACGTTGTAATTTTCGTCTCTAAGCTAACTTCTCGTATCACTTCTCGTCCCTAATATTTTGTTAGTAAAGAAACGAAAAGTACAACATCAATAATAGCTTAGGAACGAAAAGTGAATAAGACCAACACAAAGGTTTATCCTATAACTCAGAGACGAAAAATGTATTCTTTTCAAAGTATTTTATTATTAAAAGTGACAAAGGTTCTATAAAAGTTAAACGATCAGGTTCTATATATCCAACCATTTTAAATCCATCTTGTCGCAATATTCTAGGCACTCAAGCCCCTTTGCATGCATAATAGATCTCTCTGCCGACTTATAGATCATCTATTGATTTTTTTCTAAATAAAAAATATTTTTACAAATTTAATCAACCATGGGTTATTAGGATTATTAAAGTTAAAATATCACAATTAAAGCTTCTATTAAGTTTAATAATATACACTACTGAAAATTATAGAATTTCCGACCACTTGAAAGTGATCTTAAATTAAATCGAAAGCAAAAAGTGATTGGAAATAGCAATAAAAATTTTTCCGAATACTAAAAATGATCGGAACAAGGACTTTTGACTTGATTTAAGATCACTTTCAAGTGGTCGGAAATTCTACAATTTCCAACAGTGATAGTTGTACTTGACTATCAAATATTATTAAGTATACTTGAGACTAAATTTGAGTACAAATATTTGTTTAAAAGTAACAAGGCAGGTGTATAATGCTGCCACGGGAACAACTCTATGTGTGTGCGCATTAAATCCTATCCTATTAATAATAGCCTAACAAGCATGCTCAACATATAATTATGTTCCGAATTTAGTGATAATTTTACTAGGGGTGTTTGGAACGGTAATTTGATTAGTTGATAGTATCTGATTGTAAAAGTTGTTTGGTAAATTAATTGCTAGCTGATAGCTAATTATATACAAAATGATTTTCTTAAAAAGTCAATCGAATATGTTAATTAATTAAACAACTAATAGTGGTCAAACATGTCAAAATTGACTGATAGACTAACTAGTTTACAGTTGTTTCCTTTATATTTTATTTATAAATCCACTAACCATTAAGAATTAATTTAAAAATTTATATCTATTAAAAGATATGATATTTTGAAATTCAAAATTAGATTTAGTACACACTTTTTTTTTTCTCTAAAGATAAGAAGTTGTTGGGTGTTACTGTCAACTGTTATGTCTCTGTTTGTTTGCTAGCCAACCACTTTAGTAGTACAACAAAACTTTTCCAAGATAATTTCACCAGAGGTCCCGTGTTTTTTGTGGCAATTTCAAATTTAGTTCCAAATCATTATTTTTGTCATTTAACATCTCAGACTATTGTTTTTTGGACACTTTTAGTCATTCGCATGATTTTTTCTATTTTTAGTAAGGGCATTTTTGTCTTTTCATAATTTCCTTTTGTTATATTTACGGTTTCAACTGGTTTAATTGGTTTAGAACTTTAGGTAATCTCTGATTTTTAGTAACCATATTTTTCAACCGGTTTTTAGTAAAGTCTTAAACCAATTAAACCGGTTAAAACTTGAAAATATTAAAAATAGAAAAAATCATGAGAATGGTTAAAAGTGTCCAAAAAATAATAGCCTGGGATGTTAAATGGTAAAAATGATAGTCTGGGATATTAAATTTGGAATTGCTACCAAAGAGAAGGGACCTCTGGTGGAATTAACTCAAACTTTTCCTATGAAAGATTACACTCTTTTACCAGAATTTAAAAGGTTTCCTATGGGAAAATGTGCAACTATAATCTGTAAGTATTTGGAAGAAGAGACAAAGGTTCGAACCTTGACAGCAACAGTGTGAGAATTATGTCTAAAGTGGACAAATCCCTTGTGTGCACCGGCATTTGGCCATATCTGTTGAGTCATTAAGTCACCGTGGACAAATCCCTTGTGCGCACCAGCATTTGGCCATATCCTCAAATGCTCTGTGAGAGTCATTGGGATTGGGGATTCAATCAGCACACTCATCCCTTAAAATTAATAATTTGGCGTTACTAATTGAACCCTAATTATTTATGAAAATACACCGTAATATGCATTCATTGATTTGCCAAGCACTTTGTGCACAGATGGCACCTGGGTTGGACTCCCATATGGGAGGTTGTGAGTTTGAGCTTCAATGCAAACGTTATTGGCTCTTTGTGCTTCAGTAGGTTGAGAAAGTAGTTATGAACATATACTACATTGTAATAGAGTCAGTAGCATTCAAAAAAAATGAATTCATTGATTTTTTATTCTATTTATTTAATATTAACAAAGACATCGGTTATATCCTTACCATTACGATACTATTCTAGATTTGATTTGAATTGTACTGGTGGAGTTTGACTCTTATTTGAGTGATGAAGGATTGACTTAGAGCTATCTATGCACATATACAAGATTCCATTTGGCTCACTTAGCAATGTCTCAAAGCTACTCGGTTAAAGTTAAATTCTTTTGCAGGACATTTTGTTACAATGAAGGGATCGAGGGTGGGAGATGAATATTATGAGAGTAAGTAAGAATTCAAATTTTAGTGTCTCGTTGGTAAGAATAGAATTACTAGAAATTTATATTTTAATGTTTGATTATACGTGAATCAAAAAGGGAATAAGTAGAAATGTCCATAGAATTGCAATGTCTATGAGATAATGTAGGATTATTAGGAGGGATAATTTGGTCATTACGATTTAACTTTTCTTCTCACATGTTATGAAATTACAACTTCTTCTCCCAAAATATTGAATCACCAACTCCAAGAGTCCTACATTTCGGCCCGACAGGCGACAGAGCATTTGAATGATATAAATCACGGTGAAATTATAATTTCTACAGTAGAAGTAATTAGAGTTTGCATTTCTTGCCACCAATTTGTGAATTTTTTTTTATTTTTTAATTTAAGTGAGAAAAAAATCACAATTCCCGACCTTTATCGAACAGATCATTAATTCTACAAATACTTTTACTTTTCAAAATAAGAACCCACAATATATAAAACAAGTAGGCCCTTCCATATAGAAGCAAACAGTCAAAATGCGCAAATTATGCTGTGCAACCGAATGCACCTTGCAAGGTGCATTCGGTTGCAAAATGGCGCCGTTTTGATTAAAAAAAAACGCGCGTCTCACTTAAAGAAGAAATCAGGTTCGATTCCCGGCAATAGCATTTTTATATATCCAGAAATTCATAACTATATACCACAATTCATAACTATATATCCACAATTTCATAACTATATATCCACAGTCCACAATGAATGAATGAATGAAGTAAAAATCCACAATGAATAAATGAATGAAGTAAAAATCCACACATGAATGAATGAATGAATAAAAAATCCACAATGAATGAATTAAATATCCACAATATATTGAACTAAATATCCACAATGAATGAACTATATAACCACAATTCATAACTATATAACCACAATTTCATTACTATATATCCACAATTTCATAACTATATATCTACAGTGAATGAATGAAGTAAAAATCCACAATGAATGAATGAATGAAGTAAAATCCACAATGAATGA
This sequence comes from Ipomoea purpurea, assembly GCA_009835305.1. Lineage (NCBI taxonomy): Eukaryota > Viridiplantae > Streptophyta > Magnoliopsida > Solanales > Convolvulaceae > Ipomoea > Ipomoea purpurea. The sequence continues at coordinate 21,727 of VALG01012179.1, forward strand.
ATGAATGAAGTAAAATCCACCTAAATATCCACAATATATGATTGAACTAAATATCCACAATGAATGAACTATATAACCACAATTTCATAACTATATATCCACAAATTTATAACTATATATCACAATTTCATAACTATATATCCACAATAATGTTATTGCTGAGAATCGAACCTGAATTTTTTTTTTTAAGTGGGACGCGCGTTTTTTGTCAAAACGACGTCGTTTTGAACCGTATGCACCATGCGCATGGTACATTCGGTTGCACAACATAACTATTGGTCAAAATGAGTGTCCCAATTAGGCCCTCCAAATGGCCCAAAAGGAGCTTAATCACGCCGCTCTCTAATGTACACTCAGTCAAACCCTCTAATTAGATGTAGATGTTGATCAAATAGACAGTTAAAAAGAGGCATATGATCTGGTCAAGCCCTCTTAAAAAAGGCAACCAAAGAAAAACAACTCAATATATAAAGTCAAAGGCATTGTTCATGTCACATTATACTTACTAATTACTATATATATTATAAAAAGTTGATTGTCATCTTAATTAGGATACTATGGCACTACCTAATCAAGGATTATCAAACATTGCTAAACTAGTGTTGAGATTAACAAGAACAAGAAATAATAATAATGGTAGAAAGGGTAAAGAGACAAGATTTACGTGATTCGGCAATGTGCTTACATCGACGGGAGTGAAACAATACTTATATTCATACTGATGGTAATTGTGGTGACACAACCCCTTAGGGATACAACTAATATATTTATAGGCATCTAATCACGTTTCACTCATGCTTCTAGTATGAGACAAACTCATATTCCTAATCCAGAGACAAACTCAACACTATAATCTCCACCTTGGCGAATATGCTCTTTAGGAAAAAAGATAACTCAAGAAATCTCCACCTTGACGAATATGCTCTTTAGGAAAAAAGACTTATCTCATCATCTCCATCTTCACATATATGCCCTTTATAAGAAAAGACTATTTCCACCTTAACAAATATGTTATTTAGGAGAAAAGATAACTCAACAATTAGACAATGGAGTTAATGACTAGCTAGATAATGGAGTTAATGACTAGATGCAGAAGATGTATATTTTACGTTATAAATGTCTGAAAAGTAACCTTTTAATTTATATCTTTAATAATTAGATGTCATCAAAGTTTATATAAATACATATTATTTGACTCCTTGACTATCTGCCCGCTTTTCTAGTTCTTTCCTCTCATTCCTATAACACACTTAATATCCATTCATCCACAATATAGTTGAACAAATTAATACCAAACACACCATGGGATTTGGATTGACATCGTCAAAAAAGATTCTTATATAATTTTTTTATCTTTGTAATTTGTGTAAAAAAGAAAAAGCATCATGTGCATTTCTAGCACTTATTGAGACACCTTTGGAATGTATATATGTTTGAGAGTAACTGTCTTACACACATTTCTTGATTCAAGTAGTGTTTCGTTTATGAGTTCAATTTTTTTTAACACCGTCTTAATCAAGTCCGTTGCATAAAGTATTTTATAGTAATTTGAGTACTATTACACAGAAGCGAAGTTAACCCAATATACACTTTTAATGGAATGTTATGTTGTAAGCACGTGCCCACCTTACAAGGTGGGCACGGTTTTATATTCATAATTTCTATACTGTAGATTCATAATTTCTATACTGTAGATCCATAATTTCTATACCGTAGATTCATAATTTAAATATAGTGGATTCATAATTTTCTATACTGCAGATTCATAATATCTGTACTGTAAATTCATAATTTCTAAACTGTATAGTTATCAATTATGAACATATATAGTTCTCTGATTTGTGAAAACAGAGTTCAACAATTGAAATCTAAAGTATAAATTTTATGAATCTACAATATAGAAATTATAGATATGAAATTGTGCCTACCTTGCAATGTGGGCACATGCTCACAACATAATTTGGCCCCTTTTAATAGTAGTTGTGATTTTCCACCTCATCCGAAAGAGAGGAGAAAAAAAGTGTTTGGGTTCATCTCACCTCACATATTACATATATATGGAAGGACATAAATGATAAAAGTCATAAAACCCAAATGAGTGTGTAAAATAGTAATTGTTAGTTGGTCTGCCAGTACTTTGTGCATTGGCCCATTATTGACTATGACCTCCATTCAATGATCATGGGATTTGATACCACTATTGATCTACATGATAAATGATGATTGTGTTTATAATAATATATAATAATAATAATAATAATATAATAATAATAATATAAAAATAATAATACATATAATATATTATTATTATTATTATTATTATTATTATTATTATATATTATTTATTATTATTATATTATTATTATTATTATGTTCAATAACACAAATAATCATAATTTTTTTAAATGCATAGAACAAATTATCCTCATTTAAGGTGAAACAAACCCCTTATCCAAAATTTTGATAATATTGAATTCTAATTCTTTCAACCAAGATAAACATATATATTTTTTTTATACATAACATACCTACCATACATTTTTTTTCAATGTTTCAATTAAATGGATGTCGGGTGGACCCAACAAATATATACATAGTTAAACTTAATATACATATATATTTTCTATATTTTGCACTACTGGAAAATATGGAATTTCCAACCACCTGAAAATGATCTTAAATCAAGTCGAAAGTCTTGTTCCGACCATTTTTGATATCTGGAAAAACTTTTGTTGCTATTTCCGACCACTCTTTGCTTTCAACTTGATTTAAGATCACTTTCAGGTGGTTGAAAATCCATAATTTTCAACAGTGTTGGTATAGTACTTCCATATATTAAATGATAATACTAACGAATTCAATATATGGTCTTTAAAAAAAACAAAAAAATCTTGTCAATCACAATAGTCAAATATAATTTTACTGGTATTTTGTTTTAGTGGAGAGACAAATCGCACTAACAAGATCCTTTGTAACAAATTGACTAAAAAGGTGTTGACAATAATCAAATTCGTGATTTTCTAATTCGAGAGTCATGTTTCACCCATTTAGCCTTATAGCAACTATCTTTTTGTCTTGCAAATTCAATTCATAATTTTCATCTTCCTTAACATTTATTCAATGTAAAAAGTATCTAAAACATGAAGCTAAATATGCTTGAAGTATTTTTAAAGACTACATTGAAAATATTAAAAAGAGTACATATCCTTTAATTTTGGACTTTCTTTTTGAAAACTTAATTTTGGACTTAATAAGGCATCCATAATGGTTCTCCATTTTCTTCCAAATTTATGGAGTCAACTCACACATCATTTATTATTTTATTCATTTCTCTATAATTAATAATTTCAATTTTAAATAAAAATAATAAATAATAAAATAAAATATTTATTGAATTATAATATAATTTCATAAACTATCAAAATATAATTTAATAAATTAATATTTGCCTTCAAAATCGTGGATTAACATTTGAAATTGAGTATAAAATTTTAATATTATATATACGCACAATTAATATAATTAAAAAATTAAAAATAAATTCAAATATAAAAATTTTAAAAAAATAATAAAAATAATAAATAAAAGAACAAAACAAAATATTTAAAAAAAAAAAAAAAAAAACCTATTTGCCGTTACAAAATGGCTAAGAAAAAAACAAACAATTTTTTTTAATATATTAATGGCAGGGCTGTCCCTGCAGTCCTGCACGATGTGCGAGTTAATTGTGGCGCGTGGCCATTGAATAGTTATGCTGTGCATCCGTATGCACCATGCACCATGCATGGTGCATACAGATGCAAAACGACGTCGTTTTATTAAAAATGCGCGTCTCCCCTTTAAAAAGAAAAATCAGGGTTCGATTCCTAACAACAGCATTATGTTGTTCATTCATTATGAAATTTTAGTTCATAAATTATGGAATTATAGTTCATCGATTATGGAACTATAGTTCATCGATTATAGAATTATAGTCATCGATTCTGAAATTTTAGTTCATAGATTCTGGAATTTTAGTTCATTCATTCTGAAATTTTTAGTTCATAGATTAGATTATGGAATTATAGTTCATCGATTATGGAATTATAGTTTCGAACTTAATTTTTTTTTTTTTAAGGGGAGACGCGCGTTTTATAAAAACGACGTTGTTTTGCATTCGTATGCACCATGCTTGGTGCATACAGATGCACAACATAATTTGCCGTGGCCATTGGTGCGCGCGCTTATGTTTTTCCCATTTCTTTTCCTTTTCTTCTTTTTAATCTCCATCAAGATGTCATAACTATTTCTTATTATAAATAAATGCATTAAAAAAAATGGAAATATTCAGATTAAAAAATGGTATAACTATCTAAGATTCTGTTTGATTTTTTAATTATTATTGTTGTTTGTATTACTACTATTCAATAATTCATTAATTAATAAAATACAGGACTATGTTTATATTATTCATTTAAACAGTCTTAAATAATGTGAGAGAACCATGGCCAACAATTGCACAATTAGACTTTTTAAAATAATAATCGATAATATCGTATATATTATTATATTATTATTATTATTATTATTATTTTATATTATATATTATTATTATATTATTATTATTATTATTATTATATTATATTATAGAAAAACGCGCTCATATGTGGTCATGTCATTAGGTGTGGTCGTGTGGCGTATCTGCGTCGTTGAATCAGTTTAATCTAACGCAGTGATAATTCGAGGATTTTCGCGCATTTTGGTAAGTGGGGTGTTATGGTAATTACAGTGGTCATTTTATAGCGCGGTTCCATAAACACCAACAGTGTGAACAACATACACAATAGTGTATAAAACACACCATAGGTGAAACACACAATGGTGTATTCCCGACTCCCGTGTTATGTAATTACAATGCCGTTTATAGCGGCCGACTTCCAGAATACACCAACAGTGTTGACAACAATGCACCAATAGTGTAATAAAACACACAACAATGTGATTTTCCCTATTCCGGTGTTTTATGACGAGTTTACCTTGCAGTTCGCTGGGTAGGAGGAATATGCGCGAAAATACTGAAAAATCTGATTAATATGATTCATTGGATCTATCTAATCTAACGCCTATAATTGACATATGACCACACCTAACAACATGACCAAATGTGATCACTCTATATATATATATATATATATTATATTATATATACATATATATATATATTATATATTATATATAATTATATAAAAAGAGTACATATCCTTATGACTACTATTTGTCTTCTATGAACGAAGTGGCGTATTTGGTAAAATTAAAAATATTAAAATTTGAGGGATAAAGTAAGAAATTCACATTTTATTCACCTTCTTATATCAAACCACTTTCGCAACATTATTTTCACTTCTTAGCCTCTTATTTTAAGATTGTTTAATTCTAAAAGCATTTCAATAACTTTAGTATGACTAGTTACGAACATGACTCACAACAAAGAAACACACTATCCTATTAATTTTCAATTTTCTTTACTAAGCAACAAAGGTAATCAAATCTGAACTTTTGAGATACAAAATGATGTCAAATTTCTCAAGTTGCTTTTATGAGAAATTCACCAACGAAATAACTTGATATTTTTAGTATTTAAATTTTTTTTCATATGCAGTAATTTAGTCAATAATCATTTTTAGAAGTTACAAAAGTTTTTTAAATTTTCATAACTGAGTCTTAGGTTCCCCATTCACTACTATGATTTTTAAGAATATATATATAATATAATTTTCATATATTGTAAAGATATACGATTCTTGATTAAGTTACTGCATAGCCTACGAAAGAATTTTACGTACTAAAAATCTCAAGTTACTTCATTGGTGAATTTGTCATAAAAAATAACCTGAGAAATTTGATATCTTCTTGTATTTCAAAAGTTATGGCTTGATTACCATTATTTTAGTAAGGAAATCAGAAAACTTTTTAGAATGATGGCAATTTTACATGCTTAAAGACAATGATCTAGTGTTCTCTTGTTTGTACTGAGTTACATGTTCCTTATACGAGACTCAGGTTACTAACAAGTCATACGAAAAATTATTGAATTGCTTTTTGAATTTGAAGGAACTTGAAATAGAATGCTAGAAGTTGAAAATAATGTTTGCAAAAAGTTCTTTAAATATAAGAAAGTGGAATAAAATGTGAATTTCCTCGTTTACCGCCTTAAAATTTCAAATATTTTAAAAAAATTCGTCATTTTAACGATCAAGACTAAAATGCACCACCCTTTGCTCATAACTGAGGGACTAAAATAGATACGGTCATAACTCAGGAGACTGGGAGTCTCACTACCATTATAACTCAAGGACCAAGCTCGCCTGTTTCGGCCTTATTATATTATTATTAGTATTATTGTTATTATTATTATTTATTGTTATTATTTTATATATTATTATTATTGCAAGGCATAATTGGGAGTTTTAGGATTCAAACTTTATAAATTTGGGACTTGCTTATCTCTGTATGGGATCTCACTTTGGGGATCTCCAAAATCGGCTCCTGTTCTATCCTTTTAAAAAACAGGGCCACTCTTCATCACGTTACGGAGTATGTATTCATTATTGTCGCCCATTAGTATTTTATCTTTTCGAAATTTTAATTCATATATTTAATTTATATAGACTTATCAAAAGAGTATGGAATGGATCATCCAACAGTGTCGTGGATCACCTGTCAAAGCTCGGCCACTGAAGACAGAGGAATGGGCTAAACTAATAATAATGTGTAGTGATAGGAGTATATATATATATATATATATATATATATATATATATATATATATATATATATATATATATATATATATATATATATATATATATATATAATATATATATAAGAAAGATAAATAAATATAGGTAGTGAAAAGGTAGGTGAGTGGTGGCAGAGATATATAAATAGGTAATTGGATAAATGATATGAGTAGATAGATAAGTGAAGTAAAATTTGAAGGTAATAATAATAACCATTATAAATAAAGTTATGAGTACTTTTGTATTTGAAAAATTTTTGAAAACAAGAAAAAAATGTTTTCCAAACTCTTTGTTAAATTGAAAAAAAAAAAAAACACGCACGGTTTTTCAGATAAAAAATAGAAATCTGTGCTAAAAATCCATTTTCTATTTTAAGTTTTCAGTTTTATATTCCTTTAGAAAAATGGAAAATCTAACGCATGCACTCTAACCGGACGTTTGGTTGGAGGATTTTAAATTCTCTTTCCATTTAATTCCCATCTAATTTCAAAGACCATTAAATTTCGTAGTTTGGTTGGAAGGAATTGCAATTTCCCATTTTCATGGAATTGAAATCTCATATCCCCTGATATTTTAATTCTTGGAATTTTAGGAAGAAAAAAAAATACTGGTGAGATAAAATTACGTACCCTTCTCTTTTTAACCTAAAATGAATGTCTGATCTTTCCTTTTAACAACAACAATGGACATTTTGGACTTTATACTACTTATTCCCTTTCAATTCCCATGTATACCAAACATTGGAATTGAAATTTCCAGTAATTCTATTCCTGTCAACCAAACACTAGAATTTAAATTCCCACTTTATTCCCAGTAATTCAACTCCCATAGAATTACAACTGTATAAGCAAAACTCGAGATAGACACATCATCTGGTGCATTAGAGTTTAAACTTTAAACAAAGTACTTTCTTAGCATTATCAGTCGAAAAACGGAATTCAAGTTATAAGTACTTGCCAATGAACTTATCAACACGATCTCCGGTAATAAATAAAGGATTATAGTAAATAATTGCATTTACATTCTAACATTCATAATCAAATAATAGAGAAATACTCCACCAGAGATAAATGATAAATAAGTTAATAATAGACACAAAATTAAGATTAGATTGGCGCATTGGAAGCGTGGTGGACCCATAACGCACAGGTCCTAGAATCGAAACCTGGCTCTGATAGGAGTTGTATTTTTTTGATATTTTTTAAAATACTTCTTTCTGTATTAGATATAGATTGCATTTTAACTACAATATTGTTAATAGACGATTTAGCTCAAATGATAAATCACTTACTTTGTATGTGAGAGGCACATGGTTCGATCCCTTGCATTACTAGTCCAACATTGATGAAAAACCTAATAGAAGATTAAATTGGGGTAGTGTTTTGGAAGTCAAGGGACCACATTTGGTGCAATTGAAAATCAAAATACTTATTGAGAATGAGCAATAGTCGAGGGACTATTTTGGAAAAAAAAAAAACTCCAATAATTTAACTTT
>VALG01012179.1:35000-40891 GCA_009835305.1 Ipomoea purpurea
ACCGGAGCATAAGGAAATATGTTCACCCTCTATTCCGGCGTCCATCTCTCACCGCCTTCATAGGTGTAGATCAATTTCTTGTTAGGGGTTTTGGCAGAGAAGGTTAGGTTGAACTTGGCGGTGAGGTGGGTGGTGCCGTCGATAGCGGTGGTAGTGAGGTTGAATTGGGAGATCTTGAGGATCCGTAAACCTTTTTTCGACTCTGTTTCTGTTAGTTTCATGGCTGAGAGAGGGGGCTTTGGCTGTGGTTTTGGAGCGCGCAGGCGTGGTGGAGAACGTGGAGGGTGGTGAGACCGCGGAGGTGGTGGAGACCGCGGAGGTCGCGGAAGGGGTGGCCGCCGTTTGTGATTCCGGTGAGGAGAAGGTACTAGGGGAACAAATTGGGTGGTCGCAGTACAGTTGGAATTTGTATTTACCTTGTGATCGACGGAGAGTGGGATGGCGACTCCATTCCGGTAAAGAATGACGCGGAGAATCGCCGCAATTGGACACAACTTACTTTCCGGTGTTACTACTGCGACTACGGCGGTCGATCCGACGGCATCGCATTGCGGAGTCTGCAGCTCACAGCGGCAACTGGAGAACGCGGCGGCGGCGTTGGCTCTGCTTGACCCGTCGGTTATTTCTTTACACGGTGGAAGTAACTAAAAATAAGGAAATAAATCAAACTGCCTACTAATGCCATGTAATAAAGCCATGTCAGCGATCAACCGGAAAACAAGTTAGGAACCGCTATTTGGTGAAAGTGGAGACATTTACGCTGTTCAATGGGGTAATTGAACGTTTTTTAGGTCCAGTGGCCTGATTGTACTATCGGCGCTACGTTCAGTGGCTAATTTTGGCCCTTATTCCAATGTATTATAGGTGCAAGTAAAAATTTACACTGAGCATCAATACTTAGTTGCACTTATAGTTCTAAGTAGTTGCACCTATAGTTCTAAGTAGTTGCACACATAGGTATAAGTAGTTGCATCTAGGTGTATGAATGTTTGCGAGTGGTTTTCAGAAGTATACTACCCGCGAACTCAGATCAATGAATGTTAACAAGACAAAATTACATGCACTTATAGGTGAAAGTATGTGCACTATAGTTATAAGTAGTTGCACCTATACTTATAAATAGTTGCACATATAGTTATAAGCACACCCAAGTGAATGAATGGTTGCGGAAAGTGAATGCTAACCAGGCAAATTACATGCACTGATAGGTGAAAATAGGTGCATTTATAAAAGATTTTACTTGCACTTCGATGTTCAATTATTTACGAAAATGCCACCGCATTTTTTTTAAGTTATTAGATCTGGACACGTGTCGCGCGCTGATTCGTTCGCATTTCCTTCCTGGGCAGTTATTCGCACTTGAGTGCGCCCCTATATATATATATATATATATATATATATATATATATAATATATATATATATATATATATATATATATTATATATATAATATATATATATACTATATATATATATATATATATATACACACATACATACATACATACATGTATATACATATATACATTGTATGTATGTATGTATATGTATATGTATATGTATATGTATATGTATATGTGTGTGTGTGTGTCTATATATATATATTATATATATATATATATATATATATATATATATATATATATATATGATTGAGAAAGTATAGAACATATACTACCTTGTAAAGACTTATGAAATTTTCAAAAAATAAAAATAAAAAAAATAGATACAATGACTCTGTATAACTTATTTTAACTACAAATAAACTATAAGCTCGATTTAGTAAAACATGGGGAGCTTATTATAATAGTTTTTTTTTTTTTTGAAACGCTACCCCGAGTAGCATTTCAAAATATGCTCCTGGCTTTTTAATTTTTTTCCTTTTTTTTTTATCTTTATTAATTAACAAAAATGACATCACATATCGTTTATTTATCAAAATCTTAATATCCTAGCTTAACTTTTATATCATTTTAAACTTATCAGTTAATTCAACAAATAATTTACCAAGCACATTAATTTCAATTAGTTAGCTTATTAGCTACTAGCTTTTCATATTTCAGCTTTAATTCCTAATAATATGAGAGGGATAATAAATTTTAGTGTGCCTACAAATCTTGAATACAGAGTTCTAATATGTTTATGTATTAGTTGATGAGAATTTTATATGGAGGTTGGACTTTATTAAAAATAATTGGCGGGTAAGATATGTTAGTTTCTTTTACTACGCCATGCCATAATGCTATTTCTTCAATTCAAGCAGCCTTTGCAAATAATTGCAAGAAGAAATTTGTTTGTAGCTTAGGAAAGAAGAGCAATTATTATAACATTGATGGCAGCATGATCACCTCTACCTTGAAATCGTAGCTAAAATTATTAAAATTATTACTACGATTGTTCTAGGAGACAGGCAATTAAATTCATGGCAAAAACTATTTAAAGTTATTGAATATAAATAATGAACAATCTTTTCCTCGAGCTTGCCAGATACGATTTGAATAATACCCCAAAACGCAGAAGTATCTTAGCTTATTTATGTGGATCAAACAACTTGAGGGCAATTGAGAGTCCATAATAATTACATGATCACTGAAACGCAGCAAACTAGTTCATTCTAGCTTTCTTCCATTTCCGGTGTTGCGGCTTATGACTACTTAGGCTTGGCAAGTGTTCTCTTCAGTCCAGGCACTCCAATATGGTCTCCATGTCTCTGCAAAACAAGAACATACGAGTTGAATGGTTAAACAATATGACATTCAAGTTTAGATCATAAGCTATATATGCACTATTGAGGATTTTGGTTACGAAAAATAATGATTAATATTAACTAGATGAGAACATGTTCAAGATAGATTATAGATGTTTACTATTATCTTTACATAGTAAAATTTGGTACTTCTTTACATTTTAAGTAAATTAGTAGCAATTTATCGAAAGTTTAGATATGATCATCATACCTTGAAGCAAAGCCCTTCAAATGGATCGCAAATTGGAAATTCTCTAGGGCAACAATGATTTGATCTTCCACAACAAATACCACTTTATATTGACAACAACTATGAATTAAGCAAACTCCAAAAACTTTCATAAGTGCAACAACATGTATTGTCTGGTGGACAGAAAAAACCATCCCACAATAGGTTGGTGTTGGTTGTGGAGGGTGTGGAGGGTGTGGAGGAATTGGAGGATGTGGTGGAATGGGAGGAAGTGGTGGAATTGGAGTTGGGGTGGAGGTGAGGGCGGAGGCTTGGTGGTGGAGGGGATGGAGGTGGAGGACTTGGTGGTGGAGGGGATGGAGGTGGGGGCTTGGCGGTGGCGGTGATGGTGGTGGTGACGGAGGGGTGGGCTTGGCGGAGGTGGCTGGCGGTGCGTGATGGAGTGGTGGTGACGGAGGGGGTGGCTGGGTGGCGGTGATGGGTGGTGTGACGGAGGGTGGGCTTGGGGTGGAGTGAGGGGGCGGAGGCTTGGTGGTGGAGGGGGATGGAGGTGGAGGCTTGGTGGTGGAAGGGATGGAGTGGCTTGGCGGTTGTCGGTGGATGAGAGGTGGTGGTGAACGGAGGGGGTATCCTTGGCGGTGGGTGGTGATGGGTCGGTGGTGACGGAGGAGGTGGGCTTGGCGGGGAGGGTGAGGGGGCGGAGGCTTGGTGGTGGTGGCAATGGGGGTGGCAATGACGGAGGAGGTGGCTTGGCGGTGATGTGGTGAGGATGGGATGAGGTGGAGGTGGTGAGGGGATGGTGTTGGTGGCTTAGGGGTGGAGGCTGGTGGTGGGAAGGGATGGAGGTGGCAATGACGGAGGAGGTAGGCTTGGCGGTGGCGGTGATGGGGTTAGTGGTGACGGAGGAGGTGGCTTGGTGGTGGTGGTGATGGGGGTGGCAGTGACGGAGGAGGTGGACTTGGTGGTGGTGGTGACGGAGTATGTGGGCTTGGAGGTGGTGGATGTGGTGGTAACATGAGTGGGTGGATCGTGGTGGTGAGGATGAGGTGGACTTGGTGGTGGTGGGGTTGGGGGTGAGCTGGAGGCGGTGGGTGTGGCAAAACTAGGAGGTGGTGGACTAAAAGGCTCTGGCGGGGGAGGTGAAGTATAAGATGGTGGACATGAAGGAGGCGGAGGTGTTAAAATTGGAAACGGCGACGGAGGTCTTGGGGATGGCGGAATTGGAGGAATCGGAGATGGCTGGGGAGACGGAGCTACGCCTGATAGTGAATGTGACTTAGACGTCTCAACAACTATAGACAAATTTGGAAGTAATGAAACCAAACCTCCCGAACTCGGTTTAGGCAACCGTTGCAATGATAACTCTTTAGTAGGATATGATGCCATTGCATTAATTGCACAAACACCATATCTCAAACCAGTATTCCTCCTTATGTATGCATACCCTTGCAACCCCCCAAGATGTTCCCCAAGAGTTCTTTACAATCCAATAGTCCTCACCACCTGCCGAACCATAACCAACTATCAAAACCGCATGGTTTATATCATCTGCATCATCCGAACAATCTCCATAGTAGATACCCTGTTTCCACAATTCAAAACCATTATTAATCTTTAACATTCTCTCTCAAACTATAAAATCCCAAAACCCAAAACAACTTACACCACTATACAGCTGAAAATCAAGGGCAGAGGCATCAATTGCCACACTAATAGGCTGCTTTGCCACAGCACAAAGCACTGCACTTTCATCTTCTGCAACATCCTTGTACTCATCAATTGTCACATTCTTCACTCCCCCCTGTTCATCACACAAAATATAATGCTCACAACTCACAAAACTTTTCATCATTACAAAAAAAAAATGCAGATTAGTTCAAGAAATCCATGCCTGTTTCACAGAACAATTCCCATTCTTGCCACTATATGGGTAATCCTCTTCTACACTAATCCCACCATTCTGCAGAACCCATTCATATGCATACCCCATATACCCTCCTTCACACCCGTCATTCGACGAATCACAATGGATGAGCTGCTGCTCCGACAGGCTCACAAGCTCCCCGGTGGCTATGGCGTTTATCCCCTCCATCGCCCCCGTTGCAGAGAATGCCCAACAGCTCCCTTCAAACACAAACAAACAAAAGGTTACCAGTTTGACTCTCAACTAGAGCGGCCTATTGGCCCTTTTCAGTTTAAAACCGATCAGCTATGGACAAACTGAATTGAGAAACGATGAGAAAAGAGAAAAAACATACCACATTCTCCTTGATCCTTAACACGAGTGACGGCGCCACGCTTTCGCCAATCAACAGAGAAGGGGCTTCACAGGACACCTTCTTCTTCTTCTTCTCTCTGCCACTCACCATCTGAATCCCTTGCTTCTTCCTAAAGGGCATCTTAATCTTGGATGTGAAAACATCCTTAAACTCCTCATTCCTCAAATCAGCAAACTTGTTTAACCCAACTTTACCCTCCCACCTCGACCCTCTCCCCCCCACTGTCTTCTCCATAACATACTTCAGATTCCCCTTGAAGTTCTGAAACCTCTCTTCATACTCCACCTCATCCCTATACACCTTCCCGTTCCTCTCCTTCCACTCCTCGAACAGCCGGAGCACCTTCTCCTCCGAGACGAACCCGCCGCCGGCGCCGGCGATGGCGAACCCGTCATAGTAACAAGAAACCCCGCCGCACCAGACCGCGGCTACGATCAAGAAAACAAGAAACCCGCAGCCCTGCAGGGAACATTTGGTTCCCATTTACTCGCCGCATTAAACAATCAATGATCTGATTGCTGCTTACAGTCGCCGGAGGCCGGGGATTTGCATGTCCAAAAACTTTTTGCCGGCGCTGTAAATACACTCGTTTCCGGTGAGTTGACTTGGCGAGTGAGCAAGAAAGAAGCGTTACGGAGTAATTATATATAGATCGGACGCACCATATATATATAT
>VALG01012182.1:5877-19048 GCA_009835305.1 Ipomoea purpurea
TTGAGTGCGTTATTGTTCATTAAGATGCATGTGTGTGTGTGTTTTCTTTAATAAATTAATAACTTAAATGTATACATACACAGTACACCACAAAATTATCAAAATAATAACAATAAAAGTTGGGAGAAGAATAATAATCAAATTAAAGTTAAACTTTCTAACCTTATTTGGTACATGTCTTTAGACTAAAAACTGGTGACTAGGCGGGATTTTAAGGCGTGTGAAGTGCCCAATAGCACAGGACTTTAATATTTAGAGGGCTCAATATTTATTTTTGACTTTTTTTTTTTTTTTTTGAATGCTACTGGCTCATTTATTTTTGATCTAACTACTTAAGAAATAAAAAAAAAATCAATTAATTTTGAAACACATCAGTTTTTTTTCCCAATCCAACTTATCTCTCCTATATAATTTAAAACACATCACAGTTTTTTTCCAAATCACTTATCTCTCCTAATAATTATCTTAAAACACGTCAATTTTTCCCAAATCACTTATCTCTCCTAATAATTGGAACCTAATTAATTGGATATGCCGCATGCATGGCAAAACCATTCTGTTTTTCCCGACGGCATAAGATGATGTCCTCAAGTCCTGAATCTGTAGGAAAAATTCCACCGAAAGTGGCATGAACCCTAATGACCTGTGATAGCAGGATCATTAACTTGTTTTTGGGCTTCATTGCACCTAAATGAATTGTTGATTGGTGTAATTGCACCTTTAAAAAAGTTTAGGGGCCTAATTGACTTTTAAGGCTAAAGTTCGAGGGCCTATTTGACCATTTTTCCTTTTTTTTTTTTTTTAAATTTCAGACCGCTTCGTTATAGGAGGCATATGTTCAATAATTTTATCACATAATGTTCATAATTGGGTAAGTTCAATAATGTCAAGAGTTCTATGTTCATAATTTCTATAACTTGTACATTCATAGTTTTATTAACTGTATAATTCATAATTCCGTAACTGTACATTCATAATTCAATAACTGTAAATTTCATAATTTGCAAAAACTCTATTTTCAACAATTTTAGAGCTCTATGTTAATAATTTTTATCACTAGGGATGACAAAGTGTCCGTCCCCGTCGGGGATCCCCGCCCCCGTTGCGATGGACGGGGACGGAGAAAAAATTTCGAGGATCGGGGACGGGAGGGAATATGTGAATTCCCGGCGAGGGACGGGGACGGGGATACTCCTTCCCCGCCCCGCCCCGCCCGACATAGGCCTCTGTTTGGCATAGCTTATTTAGGAGCTTAATAGCTTATTTTAAGCTCTAATAAGCTATAAGCTCTGTTTGGTAATGTTCCTAAAAATAAGCTCCTAAGCTTAAAATAAGAGGCTTATTTGGAACGCTACTTTAGGTAAGCTTTTCAAAATAAGCTCCTAGGCTTCCTTAACCTTTTTTCCCATTTTTTATCCTTATTATTTTAAAGAAATGACATAATTTAACCTTTCTCATTAAACCTTTTTCTCTTCTTTAATTTATCCGCAACTTTCACCGCAATTATTAATATTATTACTAGGTATTTTCACACCCCCGTGCGATGCACGGAATGAATTGGTTGTAATATATTAAGGAATATTTATGAATATATATATTACTGGCTCTATTTTACATTGTAGTATCGTTCATATACTTTCTCAACCTACTGAAACACACACAAAGAACAATAACGCTCCACTGAGGCTTGACTCAATAATCTTCCAAATGGAAAGTCCAACCCCGGGTAACCATTAGACCAACCCATAGTCCTGGTAATTATTTAAGAGTTAATTTCACCAGAGATAGCTTATTTTTTCCTGACAATTCCCAAATTTAATCCCTAGACTATATTATTTATTAATTATTACGATTTATTCTATGTTATAATTCTTACGTTAATATTCTTACTATTATTATAACACTTAATTACTTTTAGATATTATTTTTACCACTTATATTATTATTATTATTATTATTATTATTATTATATTAATTAGTATTATTATTATTATTATTATTATTTAGTTTCGTTTCAAGTTTTGTTAGTATATAATGGCGTGATCCACACAATATATATAATCATAATAAATATTCTTGTATTGTAATCCGTGAGTCACCAATAATGATTAAAAATAACAATAATTAACCCGCATGGGTAGCTCAATTGGTCATAGAGGTGAAACTTTGAAGAATGACCAGGGATTGATCTCAACAGCGGCTCTCCAAAAGTGAGGCTTCTTGTGCACAGTGAACACTGTCTAGCCTTTGTGGTTTTCATGTTCAGTTGAGTCACCATGTTTACAATCCTCCCAAAATGCTCTATTGTGGTCTAATGGTACCCGGGTTAGACTACTTTATAATTTTAAGAAATAGAATTTTTAACCCAGAATTATTGTACGAACGGGAAAGTAGAAAATCAATATATTTTAATTGGGAAGGGAGAATTTGTTAGGAATTGGGCGGGAAGTTAAAAATTTTTAGGATTTTTATTTTTTATATATAATATAGATATAGATTAGATGGTGCAGAGAGAATTGTATTAGACTATTTTATATTTTAGAATAAAATTCTACCCAGAATTTTTGTCCCGAATGGGAAAGATAGAAATCAATATATTTTTATCGTGAAGGGAGATTTTTTAAGAATTGGCGGAAAGTTTAAAATTTTAGGATTTTATTTTTATATCATAGTATAGATTTAATTGGTACGGAATGGGAAAGTAGAATCAATATATTTTATAGGAGAGAGATTTTTTAGGAATGGGCCGGGAAGTTAAATTTCAGGATTTTGTTTTTATATATAATAGTATAGATAGATATATATAGTATAGATTTATAATTTTAGAATAGAATTTTTACCCAGAATTATTGTACGAATGGGAAATAAAAATCAATATATTTTATTAGGAAAAGAGTTTTTTTTAGGAATTGGGCCGGGAAGTTAAAAATTTTAGGATTTTATTTTTATATATAATATAGATATAGATTAAAGTGCAGAGAGAATTGTTATTAGACTATTTTATAATTATTAAGAATAAAAATTTCCTACCCAGAATTATTGTCGAATGGGAAAGTAGAAAATCAATATATTTTATCCGTGAAGGGAGATTTTTAAGAATTGGGCGGAAAAGTTAAAATTTTAGATTTTATTTTTTATATAGTATAGATTATTGTACGAATGGGAAAAGTAGAAATCAAATATATTTTTATTAGGAAAGAGAGATTTTTTAGGAATTGGGCGGGATAGTTAAAATTTCAGGATTTTGGGTTTTTATATTATATATAGATTAAGATTAGATTACAAATAGAATTGTATTAACTATTTTTATAATTTTAGAATAGAATTTTTACCCAAAATTAATTGTACCGAATGGGAAAATAGAAATCATAATTTGTTGGGAAAAAGAGATTTTTTATGAATTGGGCGGTAAGTTAAAATTTCAGGATTTTGTTTTTATATATAGTTAGATTTGATTAAGATGTGCAAAGAGAATTGTATTAACTAATTTTATAATTTTAGAATAGAATTTTTAGCAGAATTATTGTACGAATGGGAAATAAAAATCAATATATTTTATTGGGAAGAGAGATTTTTTAGGAATTGGGCGGGAAGTTAAAATTTCAGGATTTTTTTTTATATATAGTATAGATTAGATGTGCAAAAGAATTGTATTACACTATTTTATAATTTTGAATAGAATTTTTAACCAGAATTATTGTACGAATGGGAAAGTAGAAATCAATATATTTTATTGGGAGAGAGATTTTTTAGGAATTGGGCGGGAAGTTAAAATTTCAGGATTTTGTTTTTATACATAGTAACAATTATTTTTAGAATAGAATTTTTAGCAAATTGTACGAATGGAAAGTAGAAATCAAATTATTTTATTGGAAGAGAGATTTTTTTGGAATTGGGCGGGAAGTTAAATTTCAGGATTTTGTTTTTATATATAGTATAGATTAGATGTGACAAATAGAATTGTATTACACTATTTATAATTTTAGAATAGAATTTTTACCCAGAATTATTGTACGAATGGGAAAATAGAAATCAATATATTTTGTTGGGAAGATATATTTTTTAGGAATTGGGCGGTAAGTTAAAATTTCAGGATTTTGTTTTATGTATAGTATAGATTGATTAGATGTTCAAAGAGAATTGTATTACACTATTTTATAATTTTTAGAATAGAATTTTTTACCCCGAATTATTGTACGAATGGGAAAGTAAAAATCAATATATTTATTAGGAAGAGAGATTTTTTAGGAATTGGGCGAAGAAGTTAAAATTTTTCAGGATTTTGTTTTTTATATATATATAGTATATTAATTCAAAGCGAATTGTATTACACTATTTTATAATTTTGTAATAGAATTTATAACCAGATAATTGTACGAATGGGAAAGTGAAATCAATATATTTTATTGGGAAGAGAGATTTTTTAGGAATTGGGCGGGGAAGTTACAAATTTAAGGATTTTGAGTTTTTTATATATAGTATAGATAGTATAGAAGTATAGAATATAGATTATTGTACGAATGGGGAAAGTAAAATTAATATATTATTGTTAGGAAGAGAGATTTTTAGGAATTGGCGGGAAGTTAAAATTTCGGATTTTGTTTTTATATATAGTATAGATTATTATTAATTATTATTATTATTATTATTACTATTTATTATTATTATTATTATGAGATTTGCAACAATGTTGCTACTTCATATGAGATACTAGATCGTGATTATGCTAATAGTTTTATTTCAAAATGTTAAATTTTTTTAAGACAAAATGTTAATTTTAATTATGTAATAATTAATTTATAAATTTTTAAAGATGTCTTTTAGTCTTTTTACATTTATCCAGCTTTCAAAAAGCTAATTTTACCAAACACTTTCAATCATAACAGGTAGCTTAACAGCTTCTTCAATTTTTCAGCTCGAGCTTATAGCTTTTTATTTTCAGCTCCTTTTCAGGCTTTCAGTTCCTAGCTAATAAACTTTTCAGCTAGATTTGCAAACAGAGCCATACTGTGGATTTCAAGCTAGGGTTTATAATTGTGCTATCTGAATCTGTGTAGTTTTGGTATTATTTCTAATCTCATACTGTGGATTTCAAGCTAGGGTTTATCATTTTCTATGTGAATCTGTTTTTTTTCTTTGACTCTTGTGTATGATTGTTCTGTGGAATATTTTGAATTTGATTAAAGTATGTTCTTGGAATCTTGATATCATGAAAAATGTGGTAACTAGCCATTTCGATTGGGTTAAGGGTTAGTTGAATTAACATGCATTTCATCACTGCTTATACTAGACTCTGCTCTGAACAGGCTTAGCTTCAGGATAATTGTTTTCTACCTAAGATGTTGTTATCAAGATTCAAGAGCGGTTGTATGATCTGATAATTGGATTTTATTATCAGATGTATAGGGAGAGAAGGAAAGAATGTATAAAAATGATTAATAAGCTTCAAAGAGAAATTATAAGAATTTTGCTAGGGCACTTATTCTTTTGCAGTTTGCTACTAACATTCTTACTGTACTGTTGACAACCATTTTATCTTCTGAAATACAACACTTATGCACCCTTGTTTTGTTAACAAATTTTAATAATACTAATTTCATTTGCACGTGTTGAGTATCAATTGTTCAATGTTAATTTCATAAATAAATGGTGTTTGTAGAAATTTATTCATGTTGCATTTGTGTGTTAGTAAGGACTTTAAATGGAAGTTGTAGCTGCCCCGAGATTAAGCTAAGAATCACATAATAGATTAAGCAAAGAAAAGAAGAAATTTGCAAAGAATAGAAAAGAATATATTTAAGTAATATATTGATAACTGCCTCCAATGACTTCTTCATACTACACTGTTTTGGTCCTAGTAGAGAATTTCCAGCTAATTCAGTCCCTTCCTCATTATTCACTTCAGGGACTTGGGTTGTAACACAAGTTACTACATTGATGAACCTAACAATGATATGGGCATGTATAGTTGTCTACCACTCGGACAGACTTCCGATCAAAGTACCAATCTCTGAATAGTTCATCATATGTCTGTTAATAACAAAGAAGACATGAATTAGTGACACTTTACTTTCATGTTTTCTAAAGAATGATTCTATTTAAAATTAGCATTCACATTTTTAAATTAAAGCAATTTTCTATCATCTGTAGACCTTTTTAAATGGTTTAATATCAATATTGTGTATATAGCCAGTAATGATATTACTTAATATTTATCTTCTTTTGTCATTAATAAAATAAAAAGTTGATGTATCTCATATACCTTTTTAGTCCCAGGTACAGGGAAATACCAAGAAGGGTTGAATAGCCTAGTGTGAGCAAATGGAGAGGTAATCAACAATCCATTCTTAGAGTTTTTACCTCCATTAGGCAAAACAGTTAGGAGCTCTGCCCTAAGATCTGAAATTACATAAACATATAAGCATAACTTTATGATATATTAATCAGTAATTAATAATCATAAAATCTTCAATTCATCAATGACAGTTACTTTATGTAATTGAAATGAATGTATAGAATAAAAAATGTACTTATCCAAACCTTGCATTGCCTTTAATTGATCTGATGAGCAATTCCTCCCTTTAATGCAAGTGATGAAATCATTTCCCAAAGTATACTTAATCTGCAATATGGAAATTTATAAGCAATTTAGAATTAGATTAGTGCATTTCACTAAGAAATTAAACATGACACATTCTTTTGAAACGTTAATAGCATCAATATGATTATAAAATTATTAACACCAAATATAAATGTCCTTTAATAATAAATTAAACTAAACTCTATACCTTTAAATTGAAAAAGCAAAATTAAATACTCTTGAATATATGGATTAACCTCTCCAAAATATATATATAACACTCCACTTCTTTAGTGAGACTTGAATCATAGAGTAATTAATCTACTTATTTATAAGTCATTTTTAATAAACCATAATTCATTTAGCTTTGGGTGGGGGGAAAAGATCAAACCTCAATTTCATCAAATGCCGACATCAAGAAGAAAATAGGTGTTTCAATGTCGGCCCACAAGTTTGGTGGGAAGAAACACTGCAAAATTAAGCAATGATTAAGGGTTTTTTATTTTTTTTAAAAAAAAGAGTTAAAGTCAAAAGTATTGCAGGGTCATTAAACTATTAAGATTTAAGGCATTTAAGTTGAGGATTACCAATTCTGCACTTAATCTTGTAGTGCATGATTCAGGCAAAGCAGTTTTTGATCTCTGTTTAAACAAAAAGGTATAAAAATGCTTGGAATTTAAAATACAAGAAAATTACAATAAAGTAGTTAATATAGAAAGTTTAGATATTCTTAAATTTATAGAGGATATGATTCAAGAGGAATACCTGTATTTTCCTCAAGCCTTCAAAGTAGGATAGAAACAGGTTTCCTTGGCTGGGGTTTTTACTGTTAAAAATTGCACATGTGAAAGTTCAGTATCTATCATCATAGTATGAATTCATTTAATTAATTAGTACAAGATTTCATATATGTATATAATAATAAAATTAACTTACGCCAAGAAAAAATATCCACCATCAGACAAGCATTTTACTCGAGAAGCAGAGGGCAAGAGACCTCTAAATCTGTCACAGTAAATAGCAGTAGCAACACCTCCAGCTGAGCTACCAGTTAACAGGGCCTATATTTAACAAAATTGTTTCGTAAATGTAAAATGCCCTTACTAACTCACATAAACAAAAATGACAATATAAATTTGCAAATAAATTAAATTCCCACCAGTACACAATAAACTACTTCTAAAAAAAACAACATATGTAAAGATTAGTGACTTTTCAAAACAAGTAAATATTGTGATGTTAAACATTTTTGTGCTTTGTAAAATAAGAAATGCTCACATTTCTTGCATTTCCCATTCCAAGGCCTAGTAGCTCTTTCATTATAGCTTTAAAGATTCTTGCACCTCTAAAATAAATTGTATCGCCCTGAAAAAATAATAATTATGAAGTGCATGTGTAAACCTCTTAAATCAAAAGTAGGAATTTAATATATTTATATGATTAATGTGTAGTACAAATGAATTAATGAAAATACTAAGAAGCAAGTTCGTACATCTTTAGTTATTTTAGAGTTGCTTGTAAACGATGATGCATCGCAATACCTAACAGTAACTCTGTTCCAGTTGAAGAAGTCTGAACATTTTGTAGCATAAAAGCATCTCAGTTAAAAACAATGGATGAAGAAAATTAAAATGAAGTAATAACATATAGTTTTAACATACATACCAGGATTTTTTTGTTTTTCGTTGCTGAAAATATAATCAAAAGTTACTGGTTTAGGGTCGGTGCCAACTCCTTTACTTGTAATATAAGCATTGCAATTATCAAAATCACTACACCACCCTCCTCCCTGCAATCAGGTATTAAAAATGGATTAAACATTTTGGGTATATTCATAATCATGAAATAAATAATTAACGAGTGGAAGTCATGAAAAACATTTACGATACAAGATATAATAATACTTGTACGTAGTAAATAAGTATTTACAACTCAAATATTATATATAAATATATTATACTTAAGTTTGAAGTCTTACACGAAGGTACACAATCCAATTTTTACTACCCTTGCCAAACCCTTTGGAGTAGTAGTAGGTTGCTGGATTTCTCGTGTAGGCAAACTAAAAAAGAAAAAATTGAAATGACAAATTTTCATTAGTTAATATATTTATGAACATTTATTTATTTTTAATAATACAATATAATGTTCTTAAAGAAGAATTACCGGCACCACGATCAATGGTAACTAGAGTTGGATTCACCAAACTATGGTTACCTGAAAGCATCTTATTAGCCATTACATAAATACAATATATACATGTATATTTCTATGAGCCATGCCATCTATTGCTTACCATTGATACGATGAGCAAGAGAAGGAGCAAGGTCTGCAGATGCTGTAATTATTAAAAGAATAAAAAAAAAAAAAAAAAAAAAAAAGAGACAAACTAATGTTAAATATAGTATATAGATAGTAAAACATATGAATCAAATTAATCCTTAAATCCACTTAAAATTCTTCTCTTATTTATGAAACAAAAATGTTGCAAAATAAAATAAATAGAAAATGGAAGAAACATATAACTTACAGCCTCCAGCCAAAACAACAACACTGATGAGTATTATGATGAATATCTTCATTTCCACTCCTGTGAAAAAAAAAAAAAAAAAATTGTGTTGGTAAGTTGGTGTGAAGGTGAAAATGGAAAAGGACATTTCACTGATTTTTTTTAAAACTTGAAATGACAAGATGTACAAATCTATGGTGCTTCGTAAAAGTTGCTTCATTGTCTATGCAGAGAAAGACTGAAGAGAGAGACTGGATTGCAGATGTGAAGAACGAAGATTAAAGTGTAGAGGAGACTGTGAGTTGGGGATGTGAAAGACAGGTGCTAAGCTACACTATTTATAGAGAGAAGAAGCCAGCACTTGAGGCTCAGCAATTTAACAAATAGTGTAGAAAATAATTGGCCAAAATTATTTGCAATGGGAAGAAGAGCATTTATTGCATGTAGCTGTCACCTAGTAGCTAGATATCATCATACTTTGAAGCTTTCATTTCGTCCACATAGTATTAATGCTAAAGCAGACATTATATTTCGTCATGATACTCTCTGCTCTATATTTTTTGGTTGGATAAACATTTAATGCTAAAGCATTAGCATTCTTGCATAATGGTCCTCCTCGTTTTCAATTTGAAAATTGAGTCTCAAACTTGTAATCTTGTAGTTACAAATTTGTATCCATAGTTATTTTGACTGGAGTTACCATATATATGGGGGATATGTCTCCGCAGAGGTTTAGTTTATGAAAAATAAAAAATGTGAAAATTAGAATAGTAATTTGTGAAAAAGAATGATGTAGTGGTTTTTGAAATGACTATCCAATGACATGTAATACATGTTATTAATAATTTTGGATTAGTTAAAAAATAATACAAAGTACAAATGCCCCATGAATTTCTTATTTCGGGGATAAATTAATTCGGGTATAATATATATATATATATGTGTGTGTTGTGTGTGTGTGTGTGTGTGTGTGTGTGTGTGTTTTGACTAATAATATAATAGGACTATATGTTTTTTGAAAATAAAAATAAAATTCATATATGTCAAGCTGTTAGAATTCACAAAAGTATATATTTTAAATTGTAAAAAAAAAAAAAAAAAAAAAAAAAAACAGTAATGTTTGTATATTTTGCTTTAATTAATTAGTGTACATACTTTTTTTTTTTGGTATACATGAAATTCAGTCATTTATGCCTTAGTACTCCAATTAACACTTTTTAAATCTTTTACTCTCTATTTATTATTTTTAATGGTTTTACGTTAAACTATTATGATTAATTAATATATATTTAATAATAGTAGAATGCATTTCACTAAATCTAGTTTACAAAGAAGTCAAAAACTAATAAGGTGAATGTTAACCTAGGAAAAGATTGAAACCCTAGACGGGGGTTTAGGGTGCATGGACAATAAATGAGTTTCGTACGTAATGCTTTGTAGATTTTCATCCATACGCTTTTTTATTTTTATTTATTATTTGAAAACTTCATACTAATTGTTAAATTGCATGTGCTCTCATTTACGGTGTTCTAAAGTTTTGATAAATGGGGCATTGCAAAAGGAGAACAACGAAAATGGAATTTCACGTACCGTCATGTAAAAAAAATATACATTTATAACTTAATCGATCCATTTATAAAGTAATGTTTCTATTTAATTTAAACATAATAAATTAATATAATAATATTTGTTATCTAACCCAAAAACTTGAAGCTCAGCAATTTTAACAAATAGTGTAGTAAATTCAATGGGAAAGAGCATTTATTGCATGTAGCTATCACCAAACTCACCAAGTAGCTAGATATATATCATCATACTTTGAAGCTTTGATTTTTTATTTTTATTTTTATAAATCAAAATATATATGATTATAACGACAGTTTGATTAACTTTAGTTAATACAATTATATTAACAAATAAAATGATACTATCTTAAATTAATTTAGAGTACACGACATTTATAGGGTGACCTCATGTACGTTAAGCTAACCATAAAGACAGAGCTGATCGAGAAGGGTGACCTCATGTATAAATACAATAATTATTGTATTTTTTCAAAAGGTTGAACCCAACCCGACCGAGCATTTGAGTGGTAACTCAACTGGACATGAACCACAGAGGCTAGATCTTTGCTCACTGTGCACAAGGAACTCGCCGCGCACAAGAAACCCCCCCACTTTGAGAGTAGCTCCCACATTACCGCTGGTGAGACTCAATCTTTAGTCATTCTCCAAAATTTCACCTCTGTGACTAGTTGTCTGCCCTCTGGTCAATAATTATTTTGCATTAATTTAAGCAACCCAACAAGTTCTAACAGCTACCCTACAAGCTTGGAAAGTGCCTAGAAGGCCTTACACTATACCTAATTTGAAGTGGTTGAATGGTAACCTATATTTAAGATTACAGATAAATGCAATATATATTTACTATTTTAGTAGGCATGTCGTCATAATAATTTTAATTCACTTCACCTTAAGAATATTTTATTGCTAACATTATTATTGTTATTGTTATTATTGTTATTGTTATTATTATTATTATTATTATTATTTTATTATTATTATTATTATTATTATTATTATTATTATTATATTAAACATAATATGTAATACACGTTCACTAAATAAAATGCTAAAAAAAGTTTAATGTTTCCCTTATTTCACTAATTTTTTTAAACACTTGATTCTTTACAATATAGTATTGTTCTATACTTTATAATCTTTTTTCAACCCAAAGAATCAACACTCCACCACGGAGTTTGATTCTATGATCAGCCATTTAAAATGTAATAGAGATGTGATCACATATATATATGTAGTTGGTCCTTATTTCAACTAATTTAGTGGCAAAATCATGGCCAATGACATTGTGGTCTAGTGGCAATGAAGTGACTCTCCAAATGCGGGGATAATGGTTTGAGCCCAGTGAGGACAATATTGACTCGTGTGTTCAATAGATTGAGAAAGTAACTATGAACAGATACTATATTGTAACAGAGGCAATATAGTACTTAAAAAAAAAAAGTGGCAAATCATGGATATGTCATAATCAAGTTAACATATATAGACTATAGTTAAAGTCAAGGAGAGTTAGATGCCAATTAATCCTTAATTTATATAGAAACTATTTAAGGCTCGGGTAACTAGTTGTTAATAAGTGTAATACATAGTGCATGTATTCAGTAACATTGAAGCCTATTATAAAGGTTCTTGCATGTATTCAAGTAACATTGAATTTATTGGTAAAGGGGATGGGGTAAAAAAATGCAAAAGGAGAAGGAAAGATGTGAATGGGCAATTTGAATTTATTGGTACGAGGGATGGGGGTAATGAAAATAATGCAAAAGGAGAAGAAAGATGTGAATGGGCAATTTGAATTTATTGGTACGAGGGATGGTTAATGAAAATAATGCAAAAGGAGAAGGAAAGTTGTGAATAGGAGAAGGAAAGCTGTAAATGTGCATGCTTCAGCTAAATAAAGAAATGCTTTGGTAACCCACTGCTTCAAAGTAGATGCTCTGGATGGGTAAATTATTTCATTGTGACACTCCTTAGACTAACCACTAATACAAAACTAATTAACCATTCGGGATTATTGTAATAGACGTTAATTCTTCATCTTGTTTAAAATCAAATATCACTTTTTTGCTCTTAGGTGCAACTTAATTCTTCAATTCAAAATAATAAATAAATAAATTATAGGTTTCTTCAAAAAATAAAAATAAATTATAGGTACTTGCTCTTCAATTTCAACTCTGATCCTTTGAAATATTAAATTTTTGAGTGAAGAGAGAAATTTATAGCCACTATTCGAGGATGTGTACTGGTTAAGTCCGGCCTTGTGACCTTAGTAGGTAATGATTCACAAGGAGTTAAAACATCCTACATTGTCTATAACTGATCAACTCAAACCAAGAAAGTCAATAAGTCGTAATAATCACAACTCGAGGATATGCACAAGCTAAGGTAAATTTCACATTGTGACCCAAACTGGTAAACAACTTATGTGGTCCTAACTCATAAATGATTATCTCAAATTAAGAATGTTAATAAATCATTTTTATTGAAAATCAACTTGTGACC
>VALG01012183.1:0-14974 GCA_009835305.1 Ipomoea purpurea
GTTCCTTGCCAACCATATCCCATGCAAAATGGCTATAATAAATTCCAGGCTGTTCAAACGTTCATTCCGCATGATGCAGTTCAGCCAGACGGACAGTGAAGCTTAATTCGCGTGAAGCTAGGAGGGGGAATAGCAGCAGCATGCCAAACTCGTGAAGCCAGGCTGCATGATAAAAATATGCATGGGTGGTCTCCTCACACGTTCTACAAAAGGGGCACAAATTCTCAACCTCCACTCTCTTCAGATAAGAGAAGATGTAGTAGGAAGGATGTCTCCATTTGGAGAATTTTCATGTTCCATAGCTTATTCTAGTAAAGAAATTCGGTGAGTGTTATTAGTTTCCCTAACTAGAGCCTGTAACCAAGTAATCTTCAGTCCAGAGAGATAGGTTTATATAATTTCCCTCTAAAAAAAAATCATTAAAATTTAAGTCTTATTTCTGGGTGGCTGGGGAGTCTGGATCATAGGCCTAGAAGCACAAGCACATGAGAGCCAGAGATTGTAAATACAGAAAAAATTTGAAATCAATTCAATTGATAATTATGAAATGCTAATCGTTTTTCAATCCGAAATCAATAGCAATACGCATTGCATTCATTGAATCCAACAATTGGGAAGTTGTTTTGCAATGATTAGTGAATTCACGTATCAAATTTGCAGTTCTAGGTTCAGAAAACAAATCATTGAAATTTTGAAAGAAAGAAAGAAGAGGAAATACCCGCTATCACCGAGGATTATGACCTTGAGGAGCATACGCCTGCGAGACGCCATTGTTTCCCGCAATGGAGATGATCACCTGAAGTTCAGGCAGACAACAGAAATAAGGAAGGGACTATGACTCTTTTTTTTTATTTTGATGATTAAATAATGAGAAAATATTATTTTAGTCCCTCAACTATAATCCATGTATAAATTTTAGTCCTTAACTATTAAATTTTTTAATTTTAGTGCATAATTATTCAATTTGTATCACATTTGGTCCTTGATTATTAACATTTTTAAATTAAATGTATGACTATTCAACTTGTATCACATTTGGTCCTACCGTTAAATTTTCCGGTTAAAATTCCGACTAAGTCACCGATGATTGGCTAAATTATTTAATTTTTATTTTAAAAAATTTAAATTAAAAATCTTAAAAATAAAAATAAATGAAAAAATGCCCCACCTCCTCCTTCGTCTCCGGCTGAGATGAAGGAGAAGGAGGGTGGCCGACGTTCTCTTTCTCCCCTTCATTCTTCATCTCGGGCGAAGACAAAGGAAGAATGAAGAGAGAGAATGTCGGCCACCCCACCCCTTTCTTCCTTCGCCTCCGGCAGAGACGAATGAGGAGGGTGAGGTGGCAGTCATTTAAAAAAAAAAAAATTATAAATTATTAAAATAATTTTAAATAAAAATTAAATAAACTTGCAGTCCGTCATCCGGCTGACTTGGCCAGCAATTTTTATCGAAAATTTTAACGACAGGACAAATGTGATAACAAGTTCGAATAGTCATCGCACCTAATTTGAAACGTTGATAGCAAGGTCAAATGTGATTACAAATTGAATAGTCCATGCATCAAAATTGAAAATTCTAATAGTACAACAGACTAAAATTGATACAATGGATTTATATGTCGAGGATAAAAGTGATATTAACTCTCTTAAATAATTATGCTACACTTATTCCTAATTCCTCTACATTTTCTCAATTTTCTTTTTATTTTTCTAAAAGAGTTTTACTTCCAGTTTTTTTTGTAGTTTTATTATACTTCCTTCAATTCGAGTCTTTTTTCGCACTAACCTGGAACATTTCTACATTCTCCGTGCATGCTTATCAAATTCTTGTCATATTTAGATCCACTTTTGATATATTTTGTAGTTACGTTCAATATTATTTAATCTTTTGTTTTACATAAATCACATTTTCAACATAAGTAACATAACTATTGTCTAAGAAATTCTAGTTAAAGTTCGGTTGAAAAATTACGAACGACACTAAATATTAGCAAGAATTTAATAGCTACGTCAAAAATTACCAGCAATGGGTGTATTTGCGTTCCGCACATCGGGAATCAGAATCAGAAATAGTATACTCAATACTTGCAACTGATACATGCAGTTTTAAGTAAAAAGTATTTTACATGTTTGGTATATCGAGTGGAATGAGAAATTGAGAATGATTATCAACTTGATAGTACCCTAACGTCTGGTGTAAGCGGTGTACGTACATGGTGGTATATATGAAAGGTACTCGGAATAAAAAGAGATTATCTTATACAACAAAGGTGACCCTAATACAATCTACCTAACTAAGTCCCGAGGGTTGCGGACTACGGTCAGGCAACTCTCTGATAAGTAGTCTATGAATCTTCCAAAAGCCCATTTTCTCCATCGCCTGTGGATATTCCTCAGCTCTCGCGAGCAAACCCAGCCTCCCGGACTCTAGTCGGCCATGTGTTTACACGCAGATCACGTGCCAACACCCCTATTGATCATCATCTGTTAACCTTTATGTTTGCCACGTGCCCCTCTTTATTAACAGCCGGCTCCCATGATACGAGCAAAGGTATGGCGGTCGAGCAAAACATCAGTCCGGCGAAAGAACTAAGCCGGTAAGGGCCGATCGGCTCCAAAAAAACTATTCAAAGCATCGCTCGGCACGACCGGCCCGCGCGCGTACCGGACCGACTTCTGTTGTGCGCTCGGTGGGCAAAGGGGATGAAAGAGATAAACCACCATCGACTTTGGCCGCTTACCCACTATGCCTAGCTACCAGTCATAGATCTAATTCCCGGTCTACTGTATGATCCCTAACGTATAAGAATACAAGCATTTTAAAAATACAAGAAACCACAAAATCCAAGACAACTGATTTTAATATAAAGCACATCCAAAACATCAATATGTGAACACAAAAATAAAACCAAAAATCTAACAACCACTAATACAGAGTGATGAGAAACTGAACTACGAGAATGAAAACGGGATGATACCCTTTAGTTGTTATTTGGAATGGATCTTTTCATTAACGTAGGTATTTGAAACTCATGGTAGTGCTTTTAACAACCTATCAATCCAAACAATACCCATCCACTTTGATACAACATCCTTAGGGTTATACCTATTTCAATGTTCCAATATACATACTCGCTTATAATGTACAATAAATAAAATAACAAATTATTAGTTATGAAACATTATGTAGGGGGGACCGACTAATATTCTTACTCTACGCTATTTTCACGGTTTCAACACAAATAGCAAACAGGGAAAAGGGTCAAATAAGCCCCCTAAAACTTTACGTAAAAAATCAATTAGGACCCTTAAACTTTTAAAAAAGTACAACACTTAAACACATGAACTCTTTATTTTACGTGCCCATCACTTAACCAGTTAACTCTTCCGGTATTGTAATAAAATCCACCGTGGCACACTGACTGTCAATAGATCATCTACGCACTCATGAACACACTAAGCAAAATTATAAAAAAAAAAAAAAACAAAAAAAAAAAAAAAAAAAGTCAAAACGTGACGAGAAAAAAATCAACCGTTTGTCATCATCTCTTTTCGTACGGTTACCTGCCAAAGGTGCGAGCAAAAAGGAGAACAATTGGTGACAAACTAAAACCAAACCAATGCCATTCCAGGAGGGAAACTCTTACCTTCGCCACGGCATACCTCTTTCGAAGCTGCAATCTATAGAGCTCCAATTAGCCTTGCAGTTTCCAGCACAAAAATGCCTAATTAACTGTGTAGATATTCTAACAGCTCTCGCTCTTCCTCACTGTCTCTGAATTCCTTTGAAAATCCAGCAAGCCCAGTTTCCTGTGAGTTTCAAATTCATCAGTCAGGAATTTCATTCAAAAAATCCACAATTTGAACAGGTAATAAATTTCCGCGCAGGCAAACTTCTTTGTCTCGTTTCCTCTGCAAGATTTTCCGTAATCGTCGGCTGGGAGCCAGCTTTGGTGGAATGAAGGGCCTAGTAACGTTCGGACGCACCCTGCTCGCGAAGGCTAGGCGAGGAGAAGGCGATGCACTGCATGGTGTGGCCGTCTCCAGGCTGCCGCTGCCCACGTGGTCGGCGCAGGTGAACAGATAGATCAAGCTCTCCTCAGATTTAAGCTCCTTCAGCCACAGGTATGACGATTTATAGGAAACTGACACCACCACCGGAAAAGCTTGCGGAGTAGACGAGGATGGAAAAGCTTAACGTGCTAGAAATCTGTTGCACTTCCGCACAATCGGTGTGCACCTGAAGGAGGTGATGAGCAAATGGGTTTGAGCTAGTTTTTTCCAGATACAACGGTTTATATGAATCCGACGCCATCACGGGAAAAACTTGAGAGGAGATGAGGACGGAAAAGCTTACTAGGCTGGAAATCTCATTGCACCTCCGCATAACCGGCGTGTACCCTGAAGGTGGTGATGAGCAAATGGGTTTGAGTTTTTTCTTGTTTTGACTTTTTATTTTTAAACATTGCTGATGTGGCAAGCCATATCTAAAATTCATTTGACCAGCAGCCGCCACGTGAATCATTTACGGAAGTTACTGTATGGTTCAATGGCTTGGTGGGGTGGGATGCATTAAAATCGCATGATCTCCATGTGTTTTAATTGCCTTTTTCAAAAGTTTTCAACGGGTCTAACTTGGATTTCGCTAAAGTTCAGGGGTCATTTGACCTTTTTCCCAATAGAAAATAAGCTTATTTGTGTGCATGAGGGTTCATGTGAAAACATTTCATCTTCGTAAAAAGTATCAAACACATTCACATTCTCCATTTTGAAATCATAGGCTAAGATTACTAAACTTCTTGGTTTTAATAATTACCGAATGAATCCTACTCTTAAAAAGTGTTTAATAATGTCCGAATGAATCCTAATCAAGACCACGAGGTCGCCCGTCGCCGCTAGACCTGTCGGCAATCGAAGCAACGATGTCGCGGCAACGACCGACGTTGTGACCGGGTACAGTATACTTCTATCGATGAAGTCAAGAAGACCTTGACCTTCTAGAAACGTAGCATCTGCGTCCGCAAAAAAAAAAAAAACAAAAAAAAGATAATTACGAGAGGTCAGTTTCAAGGAAACAAAGTGATGAGCCGATGAGAGGCTATTCCCGGTGGGCATAGGGAAAGTCTCAGTAAGGGTCAAGACCTTCCATTAGAGAAAACCTAGAAGTTGATACCAGATGAGAATGTATGTAAAAGTATTATATTCAATCAAGAGTACAGAGAGTGAATATATAGATACTAGATAGAATCTCACATGTTCTGTGGGGAGAAGTGTATGGGACCCTTAGGGTTGGGGATTCAGCCTTTTTGAGGTAAGGGAATATATAGATACTAGATAGAGTACTAGTCTAACAGTAATAATATATATAAAGTCCTAGTCTAATAGGAATAATATACTCTTAATACTTTTCTTTTGGAAATGCTCCCAAAATTACAACAATGGCAGATCAGAGACTGGGGGACAGCTTCTTCGATCTATTAATGAATTGTTAAGTTCGAAGGATACATAAATGAATGAGTGAATGAAACCAGGCCAGAAATGGTGTATTGTATTTGTCAGTCCAGTAATCGTCTGTGTTTATACAGGCATTGCGCCATATACGAAAATGCAGGCGGCGGTGCCAACCGCCAATGGTAACATGTCTCCGTATTCCGCTAAATTCAGGGTGAACAATTCATGGTTCATTCATGCCGAAAATCCCAGGAAGATATAAAGATCGCGGTTTGGCGTGACGCCACTTGCGGAGGTGGTCTCTGCTTGCGTCACATGAGTTGATTATCCCGTGGTCGTCCACGTACTCCAGGAGCGTGGCAGCTTGTTCTTGCCCCCCTCGACTCTGCCAAGTACACATATATATAGACCCCCACAAGAGAGAAGCATCAGAGAGATCCATAGGGACTTCGCGCGCCAACGGTGAATCACTTTTCCGGGGACTGAGGTATGCCTGCTCTCAAATCCGCCTCCGCCTCCGCCGCTGCAGCGGCTTTCATCGTCGTCTCCGTGCCGAAGATTCACAGACAGATAGGAGAGATAGATAG
This sequence comes from Ipomoea purpurea, assembly GCA_009835305.1. Classification (NCBI taxonomy): domain Eukaryota; kingdom Viridiplantae; phylum Streptophyta; class Magnoliopsida; order Solanales; family Convolvulaceae; genus Ipomoea; species Ipomoea purpurea. Next base: position 6,038 of record VALG01012183.1, read on the forward strand.
ATAGAAATCAAAAATCTCCGCACATGTCTTCATCGTCGTCGAGTAGAAATACCAGCTCGTCTCGGACCTTCTGGAACCCGGCGGACTAATGGCGACAGAATCTGCTTTTGACACAGAGATCACGAGATACAGTACTGATCTTCAGTCAGTTATGTTAATGCGGGTAAGCTTCGAGCTCCAGTGTTCTCACGCTCTTATCACCACAGCACATATATACAAGGCAGGTTCAGGCCGACGAATTCAAACGAAGCTATCTTCGCTCGTCTCTGTTTTCTACTCCCTGCGTAAGCGCCGCCGCGCTCGCCGCGGGAAGCCCTCCTGTGACATACAATGTTACACAGCGCAGAATCTCTCCAACCAATAACCACAAAAAAGAAAGAAAAAAAAAAAAAACAGCAAAAAACGAAAAACTAGCAACAACAAACAACCACCCGCGTTGTTACAGACAGCAACACACAAGACGGCGGTCTCCGGGGGTAGCTGGTGTGGCGCTGTATTCTCCGATGAAGCTCTTCGGCGAAGGTGTGACGGAAGGTCTTTTGCCGTTGAGAAGCGCTCCTGGAGATAGATACATACCGATGTGCTCCCAGACACGAGCAGCCAGACCAAGAAGGTGAGCGAGTATCCCGGAGATCGCGCGCAGGCAAGGATCCCGTCCGGAGAATAAAAGTCGTGTTTTCCGGCCACCCCACCACTGCTACTGTAGAGTCCATAGAAGCAATAGACACTCCCGAACGCTTCTTTCGTGTTCACCAAACTGAGCCTAACACACACTGGCGCGCTGAGAGTGTGGGTCAGGCTGTATCCGTCCACTGCCCGGCGAGTCTTCGGCGGGCAAGAGGACAATGTCGCAGCAACACAGAACACAGACTATAACACACCATACACAGGATTAACTGCTGAATCCAATGAAGAACAATAAGTTACATTTCAAAACAAAATAGTCCTCATATCGGCACAAAGTAAAAAATACACACATATAAGACCATACACACATTTAATGACATACCCTATAAATTACATTTAACTAAAATAATAGATTGCAAATAAACAGTAGGGCGATATATTTTGAATTTTCCTCTTTCGCATTGTTGCATATTCAATTTGGTTAGCTAACATATATATATCCTGAGCATAAAATTTATTTCAAATTACTAAACCTCAGAAAAAACATGTGTAATGTTTATTTCTAACAACCTCTCTCATTTTCAAAAATGCAGTAACTAAACCAATAGAAAAAGGCTCAGATTCGAATGTCACACTTTTAATATCACTACGTTTCTTTTGAAGCACAACCGAATAATAAATAATTAACATAAAAAGTATAAAACCACAAAGGATAAGGTCGGAACTCCAGACTACGTCGCCCCCTAAATCCGTCAATGTTGTGGCCAAAAGTATGAGCCAAAAACAAAATTAAAGATAACAAGACTAAAACAGTAGACAGGCTCGATAGCCTAAAAGAGTTTAGCAAATCCTCAAGACACAAAAAGCGAAAATAAGCAGAAGCCGGTAAGACCCGACTTGGCAGCTCTCGCTCATTCTCGATAAAAGAATTCATGAGTTTTGTCCCTACCTAGAGCTGAGTAACAACAAGTAATGCCTTCAGTCGAATGTTTATAATTTTTCCTCACCAACCAAAAAAGCAAAAACTAATAATTAGTCTTTTTCTGGTGGAAGGGATCTGGATCATAGTCTAAGACCAACACCCATGAGAAAGAGATTAAGTTTAAAATAAAAATTGAATCAATATCAATTGATTTATGAAATGCTAATTTGTCTTAATACAAATCAGATAGGATTGCAACTATTAGTATGATTTCGTTATAGGTTCGAAACAATCAAATAAAAATGATCTTGAAAGAAGAAGGAGATACCATAAAACATGAATATATTGGATGAAATACAAAACTGATGAACAAAGATTGAGGACTAATAGAAATAAATGGAGTAAAATGGTTCAAAGGCGACAGAAAAAAATGAAGGGCTGATGACTTTTTTTTTTCAATCATATAAATAAATCCAGAAAAAATATCCATTTTAGTCCTCATATCCCAGTTAAAACATATAGTCTTAACTATAATTAATATTGATAGCATGTTATTCATTTTGTAACTCAATCTTGATATTAAACTTTTCAAAAATTAAGTGATGCTATTCATTTATATCACCTCCCTCGAATAATTTTCGGCAAAATTCCGACTAGTCACTGTGACTAAAAAACCAGCTATTTAATTTTTAATTATTTTAAAATTTAAATTTAAATTAAACTTAATTAAAATAAATAACCTAAATGCCCAACCCTCCTCCTTTGTCTCCGGCTGAGACAAGGGGAAAAAAGATAAAATTTTTATTTTACTAAGAAAGAAGAATATAATCGTAGATATAAATTAAGATTAACACCAATTGCAATTTATTTTTTAATCTAGTAGGCAGAAAAACTCAAGCTTAATAAATACCCCTAAATGTGTTTGAATTTAAAATAAATCCTTCTTTCCCACATACCAATGGCAACGTACTTACTGCTTGGACAAAATAAGCCTTCTTTAATTTTCTTTTTATTTCTATATAGAATAGCTGGTATGCAGTGTATCCAAATAAATTAACGTTATTTCATAAACGGAAGACACCAACTACTTTGCACCTTAAAATTGTTTTTTTTTTAATAAGTACTATAAATAGTAAATACACAGTAATAATCGCTACAAATCTAAATATTAAATAGATTTATATCTATAGAAGATAGTATACATGATGCTGGAATCGAGTGCACCAACAATCTGACACGCGTATTATCTCAAATAATACAATTGTTGTGAATAGTATCCTTCGTGACTATGAGCTTTTTTTTTATCATATAATTAAGAATATCTAACCACACACGACACAACAAATCACTGTTAAATAATATAGTTATTTTCTCTTTTTAATTTTGAAAGATCAATTATCTATATAAAAGTTAAATGACATATTTTTTAGTTACAAAATAAAAAACAGAAGTTCTGTTGAGAATACGGGAAAAAACAACACTCTTGCAACTGCGCAATACCTAGTATCCAGGTCTGTCGTTCGATCTGTTCCCCTTTTTCTAGTTTTTATTTGCTTTTCTTTCTTTCAACTCCATCTCTTATTCTTTTTAAAATCATAAAAACTCACAAAAGCCCGCTTAATTTCTCTCCACAAATAAAGAGCTCAGTTTATAATAACTAATAAACACATCAAAAAGTAACTCAAACCCGCGTCAAAAAAATATAAACACACTCAATATATTAAGCTCGACACACAACGTAAAAATACGAACAAACTGATACAGGTCAATCTAGTAATGCTCAACATTAGATATGGAAAACCCTAAGTTACACAACACATCTGCAAACCAAAGAACTAATTATGTACGCACACCAAAGTAATTAGTTCGCGAACGCTACAAACAGGTCACAAAAACGATCAACAGGTGTCGGGAGTATGGTGCACCCTCCATCTTGTATATAATTGTGGTGCTTGTGCTTTCATGTGGTGCTACAGTGTGTACACACATAAAAGTCCATTTTAAAAACCGTAGTGCGTGGTTGTGTTCTTAGTACCTAAATTATTGTGTTTTAAGGTGCGTGAAATTTGTGTTTCTTAGGCTTGTTGTAAGAATGTTAAGGTGCGTACGGTTTTGTTCTATAAGGTGTTTTGTTTGTGGTGTAAATGCGTTGCTTGTGTACCTTCAGGTGCTCTCTTATGCTTACAAGTGCGTTCCTCGAGCACCGCACGAACAACATCCCCGCACATAACCCTTTTACAACATATAACTATATCAGACTATATATAACTCCTTTAAATATATAATTAAATATACGTAACACAAATAATATACGTATATCTATAACAATATTAATAAACCAATAAAATTCGGTTTATGTATCAACTTTAAATTAAAAAGGAAAAATAAAAGCTTTAGATAAGTATGAATAAATGCACGCATTTAACCATCCAAAACTCATAAATATCAATTAATTTATGCACAACTGTTGGTCTACCCTAATATAGCGGTTGCGCCTCAACGATTCCATGTCTAAACCTTACTGATTGCTTGCTAAATGGCGCCAATTTGTGGGAGCAGCAAAATCCTTATGCCATATCATACTCTATGATCGCAAATCTGGTCAATCTATGGATATACAAGACGAGCACACAAAAAAATATGGTCGCGATCTCCGGGAAGGTGAACAGGTTTGTTCGCTTTACACCTAAGGATGTGCCAGGTGGTAACATAATCCGGAGAGACAGGTTATGGTTGCCTTCTCGCGAGATGCAACCTGTTAGTGGTTGCCAAAATTCTCCAGAAGTGAAAGAACCAATCCGGTCATCAACTGAAAAAGATTGATGGGGATAATAATCTTTATTATATGTTAATCTTTGACCGATATTATGATTTCAAGATTATTGCATGCTTAATGTTCAGAGTTTATTGTTGTATCTTAAAATTCAAGGCTTTGACACTTTTCTTTTAAGAAAAACTCTGGTTAGAGGCTTAAGAGCAAACAACCTATAAATATAATTTCCCATATTCATATACATATAGTTTGAAGATAAAATTGTTTGTTGAGCGTTAGATTTAGCTGATTGGATTAATTAGGGTATAACAAGTTAATATAGATGTTGGTATACAATTTATTTTTCTCAAAAAGTATTGAAATTGATTGAGCATTTTTTTAAATTTACATTTTTAGTTCAAAGCTAATTAACAAAATCAAAACCGAGTTTAACCAAATAATACATTAATAGTGGTCAACTAAAAATACTAAACTGTAGATTAACTATTTTACCAAACTGGCCTTAAATTATGTTTGACCCAGCTAAAAGCTTTATTTTTTTTATTTTTTTGAATAAAGCGTTCAGACATTGATACTGGAATCGTACTTGGATTGCAATTAAGTCACTGAATGAAAAAACGTGCAATTAGGACCGAACAACAAACGTGGCTTCCAACTGTGCGTGTCATCAAAAATTAGCAGTTAACGCTAAACTGCGCTGGTTCATTTTTAATATTATATAATTAAATTTTAATATAATATTTTAATTTTTTTTTAATAACGACCGGTGCCACGTTTTATTTTATTTATTTTTTCAAATTTTTAAATTAATTATTAAAAATTATTTAAATCTAATCAGCTGTCCTAAAAGAAGAGTCACCTGTTATGCTCCAGAATGATTAATAACATTTGGATAGTTCAGTGACTTAATTCACATTTTTAGAATGTTCAGTGGCATAATTATAATCTTTTTTTCTGTTCAGTGGTCTAATTGCATTTTCAGGTTAGTTCCAGTGACAAATTTGAACCTTAATTATTATTGTTTTTTTTTAACAAGCTAAAAGTTTTCTTTTAATTTTTTTTAAAAATGAAAATGAAATGCTCTTATTCAAAATTTTATGGCGCCAGAGCGCGGGAAAACCTTAGCTGTGTCGACGCTATCACATTAACCCGTTACCGCGGGAGAGTGAGTGAGATGAAGATTTAACAGACTGACACCATAAGAAACCCTAATATTCGTAGAGGTGAAGAAGGAGAATCAGAGCAGAAATGGACGAGGAAAAGCCCGTATTCCCAGCATTCCCATACAAACCCTACCCCATTCAGCTCGATTTCATGAACGCCCTCTATCGATCTCTTGAAAATGGCGGCATCGCAATGCTCGAGAGCCCTACTGGTAATCAAGCCCCCCATTCGTTTTCATAATCTTTTCACAGAAGGTTGTTTTAATTTTTGGTTCTTCATTTGGGATTATATTCAATTGAAGTGCGTATGTATGATGCAGGAACTGGGAAAACGTTAAGTATAATATGCAGTGCTCTGCAGTGGCTTGTTGATAGAAAGCAACTACAGAATGGTAATCCCGAAAACAAATCAGGGCCAGATGATGAGCCCGATTGGATGCGGAGTTTTGTGCTTAATACTGAAACCAAAGCATCTGAAAAGAAGGAGAAAAGGGCATCTTTTAGGAAAAATAACTTTAATAGGAAAGAAAAACAGGAAGCATTTCGAGATATTGAGACCAAGGAGACTAAAGTTTTTGAAGAGTAATAATGGGTTTTGAAGGCATGGATGATGAAGAGTTTTTGATGGAAGAGTACGAGAGTGAAGGTGAAAATGGTGGGAAATTGAAAAGAAAGAGCGTGAGGATTCTGGGAGTTCCTCGAGTGAGGATGATGATGACAAGGAAGAGCAAAGATTGAAAGTTTACTTTTGCAGTAGAACCCATTCACAACTTTCACAGTTTATAAAGGAGTTGAGGAAGACTAAATTTGCCAGTGAATTGACATCTGTGTGCTTGGGGTCTAGGAAAAATTTCTGCATCAATGAAGGTACCCCACTGACATTTTTATGCTCATTGTGCTTTTTGGAGTGTGTATAACCACAATCTTGTTAAATATGGCTAGTTTTGGAGTTTATATCAGATGTATTGAAGCTGGGGACCTCCACACGAATAAATGAGAGATGCTTAGAGCTTCAAAAGAGTAGGAAGAAAGAATGTTGTAAAGTTCCCAAACAAAGGTATGAATATGTCAAGCTGCAGTTTGCTTTGGTCAATAATTTGTTTAGTTCATTGTTATTTTTGCATGCACCATGATCCATAGTATGGTGGTAACTCTGTTATCCAGTTAACATGTGTGCAATGCCAGTGTGTCCAAAGTTCTTATGCTTTCTTAGAAATTAATATGATACAATTAATTCCACTGCAACTTTTTCACTTGTTAAGATGTAAATTACTCCATCTTTCACTTTTAAATTGTACAGTATTCCTAATACTACTTGTTTTGCAGCATCCATGACATAAACTGAATCTCTCCAGACTGTCATTCATTTGGCTCCATATGTTTAATACAGAGTTTAATCATTTTTAGCTTTAGATCTTGACATCCCCAAAAATTTCGGTATCTGCATCTTGCCATTGTGTTCAACATCTATGCATTTTATGGCAGTTCTCAGAGTAAGAAATTAAGTCTTCAAAGTGATAGATCAAACATCGTCTGAATGCTAGCATAGTGTCTGACAAGACAAAAAATCATGCTTCAATATGAAATTTCTTCTATTACATTGGGTTTCAGTTTTGGGTTCTTTTGCCTGAGCTTGTGAAGCTTATCTGCAGAACTTGGGTCTGAAGGGGAGAGTACGGCGGACAAAAGCTTCATCTGGATGTCCAATGCTTAGAAGCCGTAAAGTAGAAAAAGAATTTAAGAGTGAGATTTCTCAACAAGGGCCTTTGGATATTGAGGATCTTGTTCACATTGGTCGTGAGTTGGGAACTTGCCCATATTATGGTTCGAGAAACATAGTGCCTAAAGCAGACCTTATTGTTCTTCCTTATCAATCTCTTCTTTCAAAGTCATCACGTGAATCTCTTGGTTTGAGTTTAAAAGATAATGTTGTTATTATTGATGAGGCACACAATCTAGCTGATTCTCTTATCAGCATGTATGATGCGAAAGTTACTTTGTCTCAGGTAAATAATATCTGTGCGTTAGATTATTTTGATTCTTTGCCACTATTGAATTTAACCCTTTCTGTTTAGTGTTTTTTTTACACAAAGTTGAATCAATTGACATATTAGGAATAAAAGCAAGGACTTGAATTTACTGATTGCCTCTCTCATTTCAGTTGGACTGTCTGCATTCTCACTTGGAAAGTTACCTCAAGCGATTTCAGAATCTGTTAGGACCAGGAAAATAGAAGATATATCCAGACATTGATGGTACTCACTCGGGCTTTTCTACAAAGTTTATGCCATGGGAAGAATGCTAGCAATGCTGAACCCTTTTGCCCTGCAGAGGGAACTGAAAGCAGTTTTGAGTTTTCGATGGCAATTAATGAATTCTTGTTTTCTCTCAACATTGACAACATAAACCTTGTCAAGCTGGTCTACTATATACAGGAAAGCAATATAATTCACAAGGTAAGTAATTGCAATTTATTCCGGTTGTGGGATTAGTCGGCTTTTGAAGCTCAAAAATGTTTCTGGCCTTTCAGGTCTGTGGATATGGAGATAAACTAGCTGCAGAAAAAGTTTCAGCCTCAAAAGGCAGTGACAAAAGCAGTGAGGGAAGCTCGCTATCTGGTTTCCAATCACTACTTGATATGTTGCTGTCTTTAACTAATAAAGATTCTGATGGGAGGGTAATAGTATCAAGGACAAGGCCAAGTTCTGAAGGACAAAAAGGAGGATATCTGAAATATTCATGCTAGTGGGGAAAAGATATTTTCTGAAGGTTTGCCAACATTTTTAGTTGAAAGTTTATACAAACCTTTTAAAGCTAGTTTTAACATCAAACCAGGTTTCGTTTTCAAGTTCTGGATCAGGCTCGTGCTGTTATATTAGCTGGGGGAACTCTACAACCTATTGACAGAAACAAAGGAACGGCTCTTCCCATCTTTACAGCTGATAAGTTGCATTTCTTTTCTTGTGGTCATATCATACCATCTGAAAAAGTATTTTACCCATTGCTGTTTTCCCCACGGGCCATCCGGACATCCCTTTGATTTTAAGTTACAATACCAGAACCTCCTCAATCATGGTAAGCTCACTGCACCATCTTTGTCATTTTCTTACTGGACTTGTGTGGCGACTGAACTCTTACTTCTTATTAGTTAGGTGATTTATATATGAATTCTTTCCCTGGATGATGTAGTTTATCTTTCAGAATTAAGGATTTACTTGGATTCTGTTCAATTTTGATCAACAGATTGAAGAGTGTAGGGCTGCTGCTTTGCAATTTAGTGACATTGATTCCTGAAGGAATAGTTGTGTTCTTCTCATCATTTGACTATGAGCGCACTGGTCTACCAACTTCATGGAAGGAATCGGGGCATTCTTGCGGAATTATGAAGAAGAAACGTGTATATAGAGCTAGAAAAAGTACAGAGGTGAAACTTGTCCTTAAGGAATATAATG
>VALG01012184.1:0-23115 GCA_009835305.1 Ipomoea purpurea
ACAAAAATTTCTTGGAGTTATATTGGAGTTTTATAATATAATAGAACCTATGATGGTATAATTATGAATGTATATTGTTTTGTTAATCTCCAGGAATGATGAGAGATAATGTAGTAATAAAAATAGAATAGTTGAGAAATGGTGAAAAGCAATAGCCAAAATTATAAAACATATAGATATTTTAATAATTATGATCACAGCGTCATATTATACCGCATTTAGTTAATTTTGTATATAGAGACTCATGTGTTCACACCTTGCAAGGTGACACTGTTCCACGGCATAATTACATAATCCTTCAATGACTCTGATTACGTCGTACATATTGGAGGCTTTAAATGCATTAATGGTCAATCACCTATAATCCTCTGACTCGATGGTTGTACAAACGTAATGTTGGATCGTTTATTTTTTGAGTAAATACTACATGTATCCCATATTCTACTCCATTTTTTACTGCATGCTTACATGTCACTCTTTGATTCATTCAAATACAATGTGGGCTACAGTTTTTAGGAAAATACTACATGTATCTCCATTTCTTACTCCCAACTTGTCTCCCTCTCACAAATTATTGATGTAGATACATTCTCTGGAATCCACATGATGAAAATAACCAATCTTTGTTTGTCATGTCATGGAGTACAAGTGATGGAGTAGAATTTGGGAGTACATGTAGTAGAACTCCCGTTTTTATTACTTTCTTTTCATCATCCCTCCAATAAAATCAAGACACGTGGGCGGGAGTTTTACTCCAGAGTACATATACCATTTTCCTTATTTTTTCTTCTTTTCATCATCCTCTAATAAATCAAGACATGTGCGGGAGTTTTACTCCCTAATGGGATGTTTGGTTTCATGAAATGTTTTCCAAAGGAAACATTTTCTTAAAGTGCGAGGAAATGTTGTTTTTTTGGTTTGTTCATGGAAATTCATTTTTCATTGGAAATGAATTTCTTCAATTTGAGGAAACAAAATTCTTTCGGTTGAACCAAGGGATTTGTTTTCCATTGGAAGATGTGAAGAAAATGTGAGATTGAATGCTATTTTACACTTGTTACTTTTTTTTTTTTTTTTAATTATATTCCTTTTATTAATTGTAGGGGCATAATAGATCTTTATACTTGTTATTCCTTACAATTTCAAATCTAACCAAACAATAGAATTAGTATTCTCAGTAATTCTTTTTTCACCAACCAAACAATGAAATTCATCTTCCTAGTAATTATTTTTTCCATAAAATTTCAATTTCACATTCTTTAAATATTTTTTGCAAACCAAACGAGCCCTTAGATTACATGTATCATTTTCCTTATTTTTCTTCTTTTAATAATTTAAGTTTTCCAACTTTGTTGAATCTTATTTTAAAGTCAATGAAGATCCGGTATAATGGAAATAAATAAAATGTGTTTGGTATAATAATGTGTTATAAAAGATGTACTTTGTGTTCTTTTTATTGTAAAAAGGTCAATTAATTTCTTAATTTATCCTCGTTCTCTTTTATTTTACCAAATTGTTACTATCAAATTAAACGGAGAGTGTTTAGTTGAAGGAGCAGTGGCAATTTTGTAGTTTTGCTAGTTGGATGGCAGTTTATACTTGCTACTCACCTTCAAAGAAATAACACGTTTTCATTATAAAGCAAAAAAGTATTTGGCATTCTTTACTTTTGCTCTAGCTTCTTTCCAAAGATCCATTAAGTTTTTTTTTTTTTTTTGTTTCTTTTTTTTTTTTTTGAAAATTTAAGAACTTCATTAATGCAAATCATCATACAAGTTGTTGACAATAAAGGAAGGATGGCAGGAAGACCACTCTTTATGCACAGCAAAGAACAAGCTTCCCTAGCAAGACTATGTGCAACACTGTTCGCAGTACGTCTAACATGAAAGATAAATACATGACTAAGTGAACGTAGCAATCTTTTACATCAAAAATAACAAGATCAAATGAAGAATCCTCCCCAATAAGCTTCAAACTTGAGTAATATGGAGAGCATCCGTTTCTACCTAGATGTGACTAATATCACGAAGCTTAAGCCAACTCAAAACATGTGGCTAAATATTGATGAATAAGATGAGCATTACACTCGGGGGGGGGGGGGGATAACTCCTGAACTCGAGGCAAAGAGCTGTTATCAACAGATGCAGCTAGAACATGAGTCACTCGGTTCGCAGACCGAAGAATAAAACATGAGTTACTCGGTTCATAGACTGACGAATAAAACCAATGCGACATGAATTTAAAGAGCTAAGAAAAGCTGAACAAACATTATAAACAATATCAATATACGAACTAAATCTAGGACGTACTCTTTGCTAAATTTCTGCATAGAACCTGACAATCTGATTGAAAACGAACTCGGGCAAGATAGAGTCTCTTTACAAGCCATTCTTCCGTCGCGTGTGCATCCATCGCTCCTTCCAGTAAATCATTTGCAACCGCAACACAACCCCCATCCTTCGATGTAACTTAGAATCCATACGCAAAGGTGCTAGAATTTTGGTTATAAGCAGCATTAAAAAAAACATGTGTAATCTCATGGTTCTTCCTTCGAATCGGCAGTTGACATCCGGTGATTGGACTTAGACTCAAACACAGCTGAGTTGCGCGCTAACCAAATAGTACTGGTTGTCTCTAATTCCCCTATCAACAACATATAACCATTCCTCATAGTATAGTCACCACGTATATTACAATTCCAAACCAACAATCCTCATAAACCATATTAATAGGGGTTTTAGAGATTTATAAAACCTCTGTCTCATATAAAATATCCCAAAGTAAATTAACGTTCCAAGATTTTATGAGTGGATCAAGCAAATTATTTACTGTAAGATCACGCAGTTCCTGAGGTTGAGGGGATCGAATTCTGCCTATATTTGGACCAGCCAGCCATGAGTGTTCTTATACCTTGTGTTGCAACCATTACCCACCATGTGCTTGGCACCCCTATAAATTAGTAATTGGGCCTCTAAAATACTCCTCCAACAATAACTTGGGTTACTACCAATCGTTGCCTCCAGATATGAACTACGAGGATAATAACGTGTCTGAAAAGTGAAAAACACGAGAAACTAGAGAAGTTGGGTTGGTAAAGAAATGCCAACCCTGCTTAGCCAATAGGGCAAGTTTAAAAGCATGAAGACACCTGAACCCAAACCCCCAAACTTTTTTGGCACACTCATTATCCCAAGCCAATCAATGGATTCCACTTCTCTCACCACCCATATTCTCACACCAATACATGTTCATCTTTCTTTCTAATTCCTCACAAAAGGACTTGGGAAGTAAGAAAACACTCACAACATACATGGGCATAACTTGTGCAACTGTTTTTAGCAAAACTTTCTTACCAGCACATCATGACAGAAAACTCATGTTCCAGGAACCAATGCGGTTACCCAACTTTTCCTCAATATAGTTAAATACTGCTCGTTTGTTCCTCCCTACCATTAAAGGCAAACCCAGATACTTACCAAAATACTCTGCATGTACCATGCTAAACAGACCCGCCACCACCCTCATTTCAACTTCCTTCATGTTCCTAAGTCTTACTGAAACAAATGCTAGACTTATAAAAATTTACCAATGGCCATGTCAACTTCTCCTACTCCTCCAGACACCCTTTCACCACTTCAGCCTCCTGCCTATTTGATTTGAAGAAAAGAAAACTATCATCAGCAAAAAACAAGTGTAAAACTAGGGGAGCCCCGCGTGCCACTCTACACCCATGAATTCTCTTCGCACCCTGTGCATGCTGCAAAAGCAAAGATAAGCCCTCATCACATAAGATAAATAAATAGGGAGAGAGGGGGTCACCATGCCTCAAGCCCCTAGTAGGAACTACCACACCAGCCACATTCCCATTTACCATGATGTTATATCTAACCAACGTCACACACAACATAATCATATTCACCCAACGTTCAGCAAAACCCAGACCAACCAGCATACATCTAAGGAATTCCCACCCCATCCGGTCATAAGTCTTCGCCATATCAAGTTTTAAAGCTGCCCAACCTACTTCCCCATAAGTTTTCCTGCGTAAATAATGACCCACCTCTGCTGCCACCGAAATGTTATTAGTTATTAATCTGCTTAGAAGGAAGGTACCATATGATTCAGAAATTACATAACTTAATAAACCCTTCATCGATTTGCAATCATCTTAGCCATCACCTTGTAAACTACGTTACACAAGGCATTAGGCCTAAGATCAAAAACTAACTCCGAAACTTTCTTTTTGGGCACCAATACAACATTAGCATCATTCAATTCATTAGGGAATTATCCCATTTGCTGACAATTAAGAACAAAACTAGTAACATCATAACCCTCTACACCCCAAAATTTTTGAAAGAAACAAGGATTCATACCGTCTGCTCTAGGGGCCTTGTCAGGGAACATGGCAAAGACAGCATCTCGAACCTCTTCCGCCCCGAAAGGCCGCAGAAGCTCATCATTCATCTCACTGGTGACGTGTGCTTGTAAATCTCGAAAGAACCGGACCCCTTGACAACATTTAGTTTGGAAAATACCATCATAATAGCTCACAACCATAGGCCCCAATTCCTTCCCTTCCACCCAATCACCATCCCCATTCTTGAGCTTAATCAGTCAATTTTTCCTCTTCCTGTTAGAGGGCGGGATATGGAAATACATAGTGTTCATATCCCCTTCTCTCAATCAGTGTTGTTTTGCCCTTTATTTCAAATAAACATCCTATTATCTTAATAACTGCTACAACTCAACATTCAACCGATTAAACATATTTAACTCCCTCTTACTCGTATGGCCCGCAATGGTCTCGTCTCCCTGCGAATTGCCTTAATATGTTTACCAAAGCGATGACATTTGTCACCACCCAAACCAACCATCCGCGAACCACACAGTGCTAATCTCTCCTGCAAACCCATATCCTCAGATTCGTTCAAAGCGTCCCTCACCATTTCACCACAACCTGCACCCAACAGCCAAGCATTCTCAAACTTTAAACCCCTCATACCCATCTTCACTTGTGGCTCATAGATATCTAGGAACAAAGCAGAATGATCATAAGTGAGAGTTTCCAGATTGTACCCCTCGTCCATCGTGTGAACCACTAATATTCCTACTCATATATATTATTTTATAAATATTTAAAATTAATTATTTTTACCACTAATATATTAAATTAGTATGTCCAAAATAAATAATTACAACCATGTTCCTGATAGGATTTGAACGATTGTTATTAATTTCATCACTTTTTAAAGTAAAGGGACAAAATTGAACAAAATAAATGTACAAAGACTAAATTGAACAAAATAAATGTACAAAGACTAAATTGAACAAAACTACGTGAACTTTATAGGTACTTTGACTCACTAATGTGATATATTCTGATTCTGATTAAATAAATAAATAAATAAGTAAACCACTTTTGTTTTCTTCCTCTAATAAAATTATATTCCTACTAGAACACTTCTCATTTTCTACTTGAAAAATTAAAATTAAAATTAATACAGAGACTAAAACATTAAAAAAAAAAAAAAACAAATGTCCTCTTTTTGGTTTTCCTTTTGTTTTTTTGGTGTAGTACGGTGTTTGAGGAAGCAACCCCAAACAGGCTCCCGCGCGGGCTCTTTCTCTCTGATTGGATACTTCTGCCATAGTTAGGGTACGATAATATATCACTGATAATCACATCAGTTTGATCAACTTGGAAACGCTTTAATTCTTCCAAACCTCTTCACCCATATCTCTACACTAGAAGCTAATTGATCAAAGCAATGAAGAAAAGCAGCAATAATAACTCCGATAAGGGTCGGACTTTACCCGTCGACCCAAATCTCCCCCGCTATCTCTGCCAAAACTGCCATAATTCCTTTTGCGTAGTTGGCGTTGATGCTTATGCTGACAAGCTCTTCGGCGCCGACTCCTCCTCCTCTTCATCTCGCTCCGGTTAGCCCCTCTTTGAATTGCCCAATTTCATAAAAGATTCTGTTTATGTCTTCTTTTTTTTTTTCTTTGAAAGAAGTTGTAATAAAGCATGTATTTTTCCTCTTCGATTTGAGGCTGACCCATGTTTGAGTCTTGAACCAGATCCCAATTTCCCATATCTAAATTCTTTGCTTATTCACATTTTGTTAATTTTATCATTCTCATCTTATTACTGTACTCGCTTCTTTGACAAAGAGCTCTGGTAATTAGTATTTTATAATTATAATTTGGATGGTGTTGAGGTTAAAAGCCAATATTTTTTTTCTCCTTTGAGTATTAACAAAATGGGGTAATTATGGGGCTGAAGTGTGTACCTAGATATATGTGGGTTTAAGTGGAATCATCCCACTTTCTTTTATTTATTAAATATTGTAGAACAGTAGTAAGTTTTAGCTGAGCTTCTATATAAGAACTTACTTGCCTTGGGTATTTGTGTTTACTTTTTGGGTATAGCCAGGGTTCCACCATCGAACACGGTGACTAGCTGAATTGTAGGCACCTCTTTTGGGTGGGACAGCTAGCCCGGAGATTTAAGGGGGTATTTGTGTTTACTAAAGCTTCTTGTTGAATGTTACTAACATTTTTTAGATATTCTATTTATATGCACATGAGGTTGTGTGTGCCTATGCTGGCTCAGGATGTTTGTTTATTAGAATATATGAGAATTTTGTGGTGGACTATATCATGGTAATTAATTCTTGATTTTTGGTCAGAATATTGTGAGTCTGCACGAAAGTGTTTATCGGTCTCAATGTTTAGTTTTTTTGCCGTGGAATAACCCTGGTGGTATTTGCTAAATAAGCAGTTTATATGATTAATTGATGTTGGAGAATTGTGTTGTTGATCCAACCATTCTAAGGTGCATTAGTTAAGCGTTTATGATATTCTTTTTCCTTGGCAATCGTAGAGGTTTTGCTGTTTCTTCTTGTCTTTAAGGACACTTCTGAGTCTAAATTGGTGCTAATCTGAACTGGCCATGCAGCTATGCAGGGTTCTTCTATCCATGGAGCTGGCAGTGTAACAGGGTCTACACGTATGGAGAATTCATTTGTTGTGTTACCCAAGCAAAGAAATCATGGGCTGGGGTTCCTTCTCGCACTCGAGGAGTAACCAATCCACCCGATTCAAGCCAGTTTGGTAGGGCAATGGAAGAGTCTTTTGTGGTGTTGCCTCCACCAGCCGCTTCAGTGTATCAGTATGCGAATGCATCTGATGGAACTGGAACCAATCTGCCATCACAAGAAGATGGACCTACCTGTTCCCCTACTCAACCAAATAATTCAGGCTTTAATTCCACTATCACCATCCTAAAACGTGCCTTTGACATTGCCACAACACAAACCCAGATTGAGCAGCCTTTATGTCTTGAATGCATGAGAGTGTTATCTGATAAACTTGATAAGGAGGTTGAAGATGTTAACAGGGATATAAAAGCATACGAAGCTTGTCTTCAGAGATTGGAGGGTGAGCAAGAAATGTTCTTACTGAGGCTGATTTTTTGAAGGAGAAACTAAAGGTGCTTGATCAACAGCGATCATAAAAAACTCTCTCATCTTCCTTGTATATGTTTTAGACAAAGATTAATGCAACCTGAAGTACATATTTTAGCATGCATACAAGTATATGGCATCTTTTTACATGGTCTTGATTACTGGAGGACTTTGTCAAAATAGCATCATTAGGTAAATCATAGATAAGAAATTAAGTAATTGGATGGCTTTTCTTTTTGTGCATATGAACACACCGCAGTCCATCACAGTAAGAGAGTATCATAGTTTTTGGATTAGTGAATCTAGTGGGCATCACACTGTTGGCAATACAGTTTATAACCAACAACCTATCTTTGACAATTAGTATCATGATGGGTTACTTCTGGAGAGTTTTTTCTTCTTGTCCCTGTTTCCTTTGATGCCTTAAAAATATTATTATGATCATTTTCCCTTTAACACTGCTTTTAAGATTATGCAAAAGCTTAGTGAATGTCTCTTGCCAGCAGTCCAAAATATGCTTTGTTCATGTTGTGGTAAATTGGTCATTATGTTTGATATATATTTTTTTATTTTGTATTGCTATTCAAGATAGAAGAAGAAGAACGGCAACTTGAAGCAGCAATAGAAGAAACAGAGAAGCAATGTGCAGAAGTAACTGCTGAGCTAAAGGAACTTGAACTAAAATCTTCCCGCTTTAAGGAATTGGAGGAAAAGTAATCCCTGAAGAACTTGATTTGAATATTCTATTTGACTAGTTGTAATTTAATTAAAGAGCTTATCTGTTTGGTTCCCTGTTGACATGATATTTTCATTTTTTCTTTTTTGAAATTGTTAGTCTTGTTGTTTCATATGATCTTGTCTTTCCAGGTATTGGCTAGAATTCAACAACTTTCAGTTTCAGTTGATCTCTCATCAGGTTTGTCTAGTTATTTTTAATCCTTTTTTTTTTTTTACAAATTCTTAATTCTTCTGCCCCATATTAGTGTATGCATGATTCTGATCTGCCATAAGGTCTTAATCTAGTTATTCTTCCTCATTTTTCACATTGTAATTGGATGATAGTTGTGCTACTGCACGAGCCACCAGTTTCATAGTTCCTTATTGATCTATTTATGCTACTAGATTAACAAAACAAATCTTTTTATGTTGCTGGTCTGTTTAAGTTTTAAGAAATAAATTGTTGTTAACAGGAGGAGAGAGATGCAATTTTGCTAAGACTGAAGTCTCACAAGCTCATTTAGAGTTGTTGAAGAGGACAAATGTACTTAATGATGCCTTCCAATTGGACACGATGGTGAATTTGGAACAATTAATAACTTTCGCTTGGGAAGACTTCCTAAAATTCCAGTATGTAACTCAACACAATTTTCTCTGGGAGATGAATTTAATGACTTCTTTCTTTTTGAGCAGCATCCTACAAGATGAAACCATAAATTTAATGTAAAATGTTTGGGTCAGAGCCATTTAATACTTTACCTTCTTTTTTCATCGACAGTTAGAGATTTATATTAAAATGGATGTTGTTTTAGCATGTAGCACGACATTTTTCGCTCCAGTTTATTAATCTAGTTAATTTATCAGTTTTTTAATAATAATTTTATTTTGGGAAAATGTCTAGGTTGAATGGGATGAGATAAATGCTGCATGGGGCCAAGCTTGCTTACTTCTCCATACGATGGCTCAATATTTTCGACAAAGTTTCCGTATCCTTTCTGCTGGTTTATATGGTGATCTGGTTGTTTCTTTTGAAAGTGTATCTATGTTGACATGTTGAACCAACCTTATTGAGCAAATGTAATGCCATTAACTGTTTATCACTAGATACCGGATAAAGATTCTTCCCATGGGAAGTTACCTCGAATCATGGACACCAACCATACTTATGAGCTGTAAGTCAAAATACAAACATAATAGCATTATTCTGGATAAGTTCTATCAAATATTTATTTTTTTCTCAAAATTTTCTTTATTGTATGAGTGCACCCTAACCGGAGTAATCATTGTGTTTTTGGAAAAGAGGTTCTAGAACACTTAGAGATATAAGAGAATCGACGTAAGATGAGAATTTATAGACATTTTACATCTCTAAAGCCAGTTAAATTGTGTTTTGTTTCATTTGCAATATTATTGAACTTGTCTGCAGTTTATACATTACTTATTTCGCTCTGTTTGCTTTACGATATGGTTGTTTTCATCATTTCATGTAATTGTGTTTGTTTGATTGCATCCCATATTTGTTCTTGAACCTTTTGCTTGTTCCAGATACCAACATTTTGATATCTATTTTTATTTATATTTTACAAACTGATGACTTTCCCCTTTTTGAACTTTGGTCCAGTAAACCTTTTCTGGAGCACACGTTATGACAAAGCAATGACCTTGTTTTTGAATTGCCTCAAGGAGTTTGCTGAGTTTGCCAATGCTAAAGATAGAGAGAATAATATCCCTCCTGAGAAACGTTTTAGGCTTCCCTACAAGTAAGCCCCGTTTGAATCTTGAAGAACTTGATTTTGGATTTTTTTTGGTCCTAATATAAATGGTGAAAAGAAGATAAGTAAATGATTACTATTGATCACATTCAATCATAACTTTCTAGGCATTAATTCATTTCTCCTTTTTTTGCAATTGAGAAATGACTTATGCCAACATTTCATCTCCTTTTAAAATTTATGAAGTATGAAGCTGTGAATTCTCTATTGGAGGCTGACATGATAAGGTTTCTTGAGTTTCTCTCGTCCCTCTCAACGTTAGAGGTTTTTGAAGACGGTGGATAGTGGACACATTTCATGATCGGGGAATTGCAGAAATCTTGTCTGCACGGCTTAGTTCACTGGTTCAGTATGCAGTATTTGGGAAAAGAAATTAGGGTTCAAACCTCAGCAGCGACAGTGTGGAGATTATGCCCAAAGTGGGCAGATCCCTTATGCGCATCAGCATTTGGCCTGTCTGCTGAGCCATTGAGTCACCGTAATTTACATCCTCCCAAATGCTCTGTCGGACCAGGGTGTGAGGGGGTGGGGGGCTGGGTTGGGGATTCAACTTTTTGGAGAAGAAGGGAATTGCACAAATCTTAGGATATGAATCTCCTTTGATATTGCATCTCTACCCTCTAAACGCAAAAAAACTCTGGATTTCATATAGCACGCTAATGCCAATGTTGGATTTTGACTGTTTGTTTTGTTTTCACAGGATCGAAAACGACAAAGTAGAAAATTGCTCCATCACTCAAAGCTTTAACAAACAGGAGAATTGGACCAAAGCTCTCAAGTACACCCTCTGTAACTTGAAATGGGTGCTATACTGGTTTGTAGGGAACACAAATTTCCAACCTCTTTCGGCCCCCGTCTCGTCTCAATCGGAAGTTCCAGCTGCTGCAACTTCGATGTACAACAAAAGACCCGCTGATGCCAAATAATACGATTCTATCTATAACTAACCATATTGTATTTAGATAAATACAGCAACAGGAAGGAATCCTGTCCAGTTCAAAAATTGTAATTATATACTTCACAATCTACCCATCATGGGCTTCTTTAACTAGGGGACTTGAAATTAGTTCATTCTTATTGCATGTTAACAGCTTGCAAGAATTTCAATCATCGAATACCTGTTGTTACTTGTTAGCAGTATGATACGATCTTCTGTGTATGCACTGACCTAGCTCAATAGTTCAGTAGACTTGTTCTTCAATACTAGTCGAGCTACTAGGTCAGCTAGCCGAGCCGGGTATGAGATTTAGTAGTAATTGTTCCAACCCTAGTTCATTATTTTCTTATGCTTAGCTTATCTTGGTATGAGAGAATTTCAACATTTAATGATTTCTTTGCTAGCCTCTTCCAACCTTTCGGTAGGAAAATGACACATTGCTTAGACAGACGTTTTATGGTGTAAATCACGGTTCAAAATGACGTCGTTTCAACATTTAAAAAAAAAAAAAAATTTGTGCTCGCGCACTTATGTGTCAGAATAATACATTTTCTGGGGTAGATAATGTATTTTGGTTAAAATAATGATATTTTTGTGGTAAGATAATGTACTTTATGTGTCAGAATAATATACTTGTGTTTTTTGGATCTTAGTCCACGCAATAATGATTGCAAATTTGGCCATATATATATATATTCCATTGTGCTCTGCCCAATTTCACCTTAATGAGTCGTTATGCTGTGCAACCGTGTGTACCATGCATGGTGCACACAGTTGCAAAAACGACGTCTTTTTGACGTTCGACTTTAAAAAAATTCAGTTTCGATTGCCGTTAACGGCATTATGTTGTGCATAATTTGAACTATACATTCAGATTGCATAACTCACATCCAAACTCATACATTCAGAATTAACAGAATGCAATGCATATCATCTCATACATAACTTCATTACATATTATAAACATATCATCAGAATTGATGACTACACATCCATAACTTCATAACTATACCAGTTCAGAATTCATAACTACACATCCATAACTTCATAATTCATACATTCAGAATTGCATAACTACACATCCATTAACTTCATAACTATACATTCAGAATTGCATGACTACACATCCATAACGTCATAACTATACATTTCTGAATTGCATAACTACACATTCATAACTATACATTCAGATTGCATGACTACACATCCATAACTTCATTCAGAATTTGCATAATACACATTCATAACTATATATTCAGAATTGCATAACTACGTCCATAACTTCATAACTATACATTCAGATTTACATGATAACTACACATCCATAAACTCATAACTATCATTCAGAATTGCATGCATAACTGCACATTCATAACTTCATAACTATACATTCAGAATTGCATACATAACTGCACATCCATAACTTCATAACTATACATTCAGAATTGCATGATAACTGCACATCCATAAACTTCATAACTATACATTCAGAATTACATGCATAACTGCACATCCATAACTTCATAACAATACATTCAAAATTGCATGGATAACTGCATATCCATAACTTCATAACTATACATTCAAAATTGCATGCATAACTACACATCCATAACTTCATAACTATACATTCAGAATTGCATAACTACACATCCATAACTTCATAACTATACTTCAGAATTGAATGCATTAACTACACATACATAACTTCATAATCATTCAAATTGATGCATAACTACACATACATAACTTCATAACTATACATTCAGAATTGCACAACTACACATCATAACTTCATAACTATACATTCAGAATTGCATAAAACACATCATAAAATCATAACTATACATTCAGAATGTTGAAATTATAAAATTATGAATATATGTTTACGTAACTAACGACAATTGAAAATGATTTTTTAAAAAATAAATGACGTCATTTTTTACAAATGTTTGCACCATGCATGGTGCACACTGTTTCACAACATGCCTACCTTAATAATCCCCTAGCCCACTAAAAAATTAATCTTAGACCTTGGTTGGGCCACCAAGCCCCATCACAGGTAGGGGTGACCACGGTTCCGGTTCAAACCGGAACCGGCACTGTGCTAATCGGAACCGAACCGGAACCGTCCGTACGGTTCCGGTTCCGGTTCCGAACCGGAACCTTATAAGGTTCCGGTTAAGGTCCTATAATATTGGAACCGGAACCGCCGGTTCCGGTTCGGAACCGGACGGTTCCGGTTCGAACCGGACGGTTCCGGTTCCAAACCGAAAAAAAAAAAAAAAAAAAAAAACAAAAGCTGCAGGCAGCACTGCCCCACTGCCATGGCAGTGGGGCAGTAGACTGTGGAGTCACAGGAGAGATTCCGTGACTCCACAGTGGAATAAAGCCAAATTGGCTTTATTCCTAAAAAAAAAAAAAAAAAAAAAAAAATTAAAAAATACCGGTTAACCGGCGGTTCCAACCGGAACCGCCGGTTCCGGAACCGGAACCGGAACCTTAATATAAGGTTCCGGTTCCGGTTCGACCAAATACGGAACCGGAACCGGAACCGGTCCGGGAACCGATGTCATGTCTAATCACAGGGCTATTTAAAGAAGAAAAAAATCTCAATTACAAATGGTTAAAAAATTAGAATTCACAACGACAGCTAACTAGTCACTTAAAAAAAGTGGTTGACAATCTCTACCACCTTGACCTATATTTCCAACCATGTGAGTAGGAGATAGTTGTATGAATTTCAAGTTATGAATAATTGTATTAAATAATTTTTATGATGCAGGTAATTTATATTACTCCGTATTATTTACGACTCCAATTTTTTTCTTTTAATATCTTGTTTTAATAGAATGTAAAGCGAAAAGAACTGAAGTTAGTAAAGCTTCAACATAGTTAGTAGCATAAAAGACTTCAAAAGCATCTAATGAAGTAAGTCTCAAAAAGTATTGGAAAAAAAGATTAGTAAAATTAATGAGTGAAATAGAGAAGTGAAGATAGTTCAATAAAGTTGAATAACGAAGTCATATATAAAACAGCATAATTGGCTCTCCCAAATAGAAGGTCACACGTTCGAATCCTAATAAGGACATTAACTTTTTATGCTTCAAGCATTCAATATGTTAAGATATGTATAGAGATAACAGTATCGAACGAAAAGAATATTCTACCTAATTACCGTACAAGATTATTGAATATTGATGCAAAAATTAAGGAAGAATTAAAAAACACTGAGAAACAGTTTCAACATTCACAAAACTGGATTAGATACAAGCAAGAGAGAATAAGTTGAAATGTTACAAAATTACTAACACAAGCTAAACTCTAAAAAAATTTAGTCATTCTAAATTTCTCTCATTTTATTTTACTAAGAAAGAAAAATCAAATACGTATAAAACAGAGAAGGAAGAATTTATCTACATCTACAAAATATTACTATACCATACTCATCATTAAAGCCTACCATTGTGATTTAAGTGGTACAGGTTGGTTACAAGCAAAAAAGTCTACCATCCGCATCTTACATGTAGCTCGTCAAGCAATTTAGTTATGTAGAAAACCTTATATAGACAATTAGAGCGGTTTATCTGCTCGAGTCGTCCTCTACCGACTTCTTTGCCTTTACTCCTCCTTGCTTTCCTTGGACTCCCTGGTTAATTGAAATACGTAAACTACAAAAATATGAAATGACAGCACAGTAACACACTATGAATGATTTCTAATGTTGATTTGGTCCCTTCTGGATCCATATTTTGTAAGGGACTAAAGTAAGCAAATTTTCAAGTATAAACATATCCGAATGACTTATAATTAGTTTTTAAAGAAGAATGAAAGAAAAAAAAAAGACAAGAAAACCCAGTGGTTCTATTTCTATACCATCTCTTGTTTACATTTTTTTTTTTGAGTTAATACTCAATTTAGTCCTCGACTATATTGGTTTTTCTCAAATTAGTCCTAAACGTCTTTATGTGCTTAACTGGGTCCTCAACTTTGATGGTTTTACCTAATTGAATCATCGGCGGTTAGAATCAAGGACTAAATCGAGAAAAGCCACTATAGTCGAGGACTAAATTGGTTATTAACCACAATTGTCGAGGACTAATTTAGGTAAAACCACAATAATCAAAGACTAAATTGAGTATGAATAGAAGGGAAATTACAAAGCTACAGTTACAGAAGACTCAATTAGGTAAAACAATCGAAGTTGAGGACCCAATTAAGCACAAAAAGATGTTTAGGACTAAATTGGGTATTAACTCTTTTTTTTTTCTTTTCTTTTACTTGCATCCATAGGCTCGTTCCATGTGTCAAAGCAACGGGAATGGTGTTCTTGAGACAAATATGTCAGAAATCAGAATGCACAAAATTACTACCTCTAATTATTTATTCTGATCATTGCAAAGCAAGTTATTAAGATGCTGCATAACTTACCGAAGCCTTTTGACCTGTCAGCCTCCTAGCAGAAGGTGCTCGAGCAACAGATGAAGCTGCTGCTGCTGCAGCAACGCGTATTCTGCAATCATAATAATGCCAAACAATCCCAAAATGCTATCAGGATAATTTAGGGTAGTGTGCTTCGGTTACCTATGATATTAATTGTCAAATAAAAAAGGAGGAAAAGGCATGAAATACAAACAGAAAGTTGATATGTAATACCTTTTGTGTACATCAATATATACATCAGTCTCATCTACAATTTCCTCCTGCACTCGTAAAAAAACAAGTCATAAAAGATGTGCAACCAAGGACCTATAAGTTACAAAATGCAGACATCTCCCGTTAACTTCAATTATAAATTTTGAAAAATGTCAAGTTGACCCCTAAGTTCAGTGAATAGTGCAAGTGGGTCCCCTGACTGAAGGGGAAAAAAACCCTTCAATGAGGTACCTTAAAATGGCCAAATAATCCAACTGGATCCTAATCTTAAACATTAAGCATGACTAGGCTAACATGTGGTGTTCTAATACTTGCATCTATCCCAAGTGTTTGAATTGTCTTTTAAGAACAGCCACCGGTTGTCAAACCTAAACAAGATAGCCATGGCTGTTGAAAAAAAAAAATCAAAATTTTAAAATATAGCAATGGCTGTGATATTGCTGGATGGAGAAAGCCACGGTTGTTAAGAGTCCTGCATTTTAAGTTGTTTTTTGTTCAAAGATGTTCAATTCGTCACCAATTCATCAAACCAAATCACCACCACATATGAAATAAGTACACATGGAAACATAGTTAATGCCACATTAGTGATAATCTACTGAATATGTAAGATTAGAACCTGATTGCACTATTTGCTAGTTTAGGGTACCTCATTAGAGCTTTTTCCAATTAAGGGTTTAGGGTACCTCATTAGAGCTTTTTCAAATTAAGGGATCCCATTGCACTATTTATTGGAGTTAAAGAGGCCAATTTGACACTTTTTCCTATAAATTTCAGTAAATTCACTAGCATGGGTAGGAAAGGTTACTTGCAGAAGTTCTTCAAAAACATCTTCTAGAGTGATGATGCCAATGACTTCTCCATCATCAATATCCTCAGAAAGATCAGTAGAATTATTTGTCACAACACCATTTTGCAGCAAAGACTTCTCTTTACTTGCTATTTGCAGCAGCGAATCCTTATCAACATTTATCACAATACTATTTAATATTTGATCGTGCTTCTTCAACAGAGGAGCAGTTAATTGTGAATCCTCATTCCCAAGTTTGCTCTCTCGAATTTTCTCCTTTTCATGAAGAATAATAGGAGGGTTCTTATTCTTCCTTCTCACTTTCACTACAGCTGCCATGTGACTACCTTCCCTTTTGAAACTCATTGAGAATATCATACAAGGGCATATCTGCTGGAACCCTGGAACGTTGGTGTATAAGAATTTATAGAGTACATATGATTCTGCTTAAGAAATACAGAGTAAAACGGTAGAAATAAATTGGGAGGTGACAGACCTAGGAATCCTCCTGATGGAAACAGCACTAACAGGAGTCTCTGTCTCCGCTCGCACAGTAAGAAGATTTTTCACCTGTATTGCAGCAAAAAGAACACATGACCGTATTAATCCTCTAATCTGCAATTTGTAAACTAGATAATAGATGCCGTGGAATCTTGACCCTTGAATTTCATACAGACCAGTAGAAGTCCAATAATGTTCTTTGGATTCCCTGAATAAACAGGAACACGACTATGACCTCTGGCAAGAATTTTTCCTATTGCTTCCCTGTATTAGTACAAGGTGTATTAGATAGATGATTACAGACTTCCAGAAACCATGTCAGAAAACAGAAAAAAGGAAAAGGATAGGAGATGACGCAATGATGAATATCTCTCTCTCCCCCTCTCCCTCCCAGAATTTTCCAAGTAATATGTCAAGCTATGAGGTTCTCTTACTCTGATCTGAGATTTCCCTGTTCTTTACTTTTTGGGAGAAAGCATAGGTTCATCATAAGAGCAAGATGAACATTCAAAACTTGAGAAGGTAGAATACCATGTATCATGTTGGTTATTACAGGTAAAGACACGAAAAAGAAATGGACAGTTTCCATAGGACACGTAAAAATCAGCACTCTTTTGCTAATGGACAAATGTAACATACAAGATAGGTTGAGAGGGAGATAGATATCTTGAAGAGATGGAAATCTAATGCATAAACGCACCAATCCAACTTTGAATTTACATCCAGGGAAAAGGTTGATTCAATAGGTGTCATAGCCTCCTCAGCAGTCTGCAAGTTTCAGAAAACAAGAAGTCACAATTCTCTACAATAAAAATACAAAGTTCTAAAGAGCACATATAATTGACACTGAATTGGAGAAACAAGATTCATCTTTGAGAATAAGCATGAGATGGGGGTTGACCAGAGGCAGTTATAATTAGGGAGGAAAAGGAAACAGAAAAATCATGTGAGCTTGCTGTCTTTCTACTTATTACAAGTGAAAACACACCTACTTTTAAGTTCAAATTGTTCCAGCAGTGTCGAACTCTAAGTTCAAATTATTCCAGCAATGTCGGTTTAAAATTGTTTCCTTCTTATGTTTTATCTTAAAAGATTAACAACTGAAACAATTTAGTACTTGAATGCATCCTTGCTAAAAGTAAAAAAGAGAGAGGATGGTGAAACAGAGAGTTAACATCCTCTCCATACAACAGGGTTCGTTGGGCGAGCTTAAATAATCTCACAAAAAAAATAATAGGATTGTAATATGGTAGAGGACATTCTCACATGGTTATTTTCTTTTGTGGGAGAAGTCCTGGAAATCTCTTCAATTTTGGCTATGTTCCAAAAGTGATATTTTGGTGACTCTCAGTTAATCAGACATGCCTCAAGATTCCTCGGCTTTATGCCTGATCCATCATGCATGAACCTACTTAAATAGGGCTTACTTTATCAGTGTTGGAATATACTTCATAACAGCTAATTATTTTATCATACCATTGCTTGTATATCTTGTTCTTATCTCACTATTTTTAACTAGCTCTATCTTATACTGTGACACCAAGGAGAGTCTCCTTGGTCAATTGAAGCTAGAGTTTTTATTTCTGTATATGCCTCTCACACATCATTTTGTACAGCCTCGCTCTTGCTTTTGGGCTAAGGTGTTTGGAGTAATGTCCTAGGCCATTTGCCACACATCATACATGTACTTATTTTGCTCGTTATTTATAAAACCCGGTAGGGGTGTACCTTGGCCATTCCTACCATTGGGTGGTTGCCCTTTCCGAGCAATAAATAAATAAGAAAGAGGAAACAGAGAGAAAGTGAACTTCAATGCATTGATTTTGCTAGACCTTTTCTGTCAAATCAAGTGCTCCACTAATGATCGTAGCTTCATCATGTGTTAGTTCACCGCCTTTACCAGCCTAGAGTAAAAGAAGAAAGAAGCAGTAGTTTATGATGAGAAGAGCTCAGTTACAGCCTGAAAGTATCACAGTATTACTTAATCTCAGTAAATGCATAAGCTTTTTACTCTCAATAATGCACAAAAATTACCTCCTGGCTGTGGATAGAAACGAGGGCTTTTAGCTGAGCACGCCGGAATAAAGCATCATGATGTCCCAATACCAAGTCAAGAACCTGAATCACCACATCAACGTTACATGGATAAAAATCATGAATAAATCACCACATAAAGTCAAGAACCTTAATTTTCAATCAATGAATAAATATCATGAAAATGATCATTCACTTCCTCCAAATTATGCACAATAAGGTGCAATTTTGGATAGCGGGAAACTCTTCACTCTTGTCATGTTATTCAAAGAAAGGAAAGAAACAAACAGATTTAATGCATTTTCCAAATGTAATAGCAAGAGATACATGAAATTTACCATTCCGATAGGATAAGAAATTGGAAAGCAAATAATCATCAAAATACGCACGAGCCACACAAAGTTAGCACCAACAGCAAGTCCATATCTAGAGCATACTGCCTGTGAATAATCTGAAGCGGCATATCTAAAACAGTTAGTATAGTTTTAGAAAGACCTCTCTGCTTCCGAGATGGAAAGAAATTCATCAATACCTCACCAAAAGCTAAAACAAAGTTACTGAGAGAACAACAGCAACTACAGGATGAAAAAGTTTGTCCAAGTATATAGGAAGAGCCTGCAGAATCCATGTGAGAATGGGAATTGTATTAGTAAACCTCTGATTCAGTTGCAATATTGAAGCAACCCTTTTCTCAGGAAGAAAAAGGGAAATGTTCTAATCAATTTGATAAACTACACAAATGCCACTCCTATAAGGGTGATAGAGAGAAAGCACCTCCATGGCAGCAGCATTACACAAAGCAAGGTGACAAGAAGCTGGTGCTGTTTTTGAACAACGGGGAGAATGATTGCTGAAAGCAAACAAGTCAACCATTAATTAATGAAACGGAGAGCCAGTTTAGAGTGGTTCAGTTCAAGAATGGCATATGAAACTGCAAAGATACACAAATAGGAAATAGGAGAAAAGGCTAACAAGAAGAAGAAGAAGATGATGAATTTGTGTTCAGCAGAACCAGTTCAATTAGATTACACCATTGATCAACCCTTCCAGAAAAAGAACACACATGCAATACAACAAACAGATGCAGGGCATAATTGAACCGAGCACATAGTATAACCTAAGTCTTTGCTCTAAATTGTGCAAAATTGAACTGAGAGAGCTCCACTCCATAAACTGCCCGATAATCAACCCAATGTTTGTTTTGCGCATGTTAAAATCAGTGAACGCACCGCCACAGTAACATTACACAAGTAGCGAAAGCTAAAAAGCGCAGAGAAGAAAGAGGAGAAGCACCCCACCGGCTTGTTTCTTCTCGGAGGAAGTACCGCTGCGCTGGAGAATCTCGAGGTCGACGAGGCCGAGAGACATCAAGCCTAAAGTGAGTCCGGACATTATACCGGCGAAGAGTACGAGGAGGCAAGAAACACCGGCGTAAACGAACCACCAGGGGTTCCCGAACGCGATGTCCTGAGAATCCACCACGAAAGAACTCTTCGCAGTGGCGTTAATAGCCAGAGCCATAGCTAGGGCGTTGGCTAACATCCCCATGGAGGAGAGAGGTCCAGTGCGCCGCTTCCTTCTCGGTGTCTCCTCTCCGCTCCGGTTGAAGTTGACTATAGAGAACTTCGTTTTGGTTTTGCATTAACCTATACACACCTACTAGAGCTTTCAAAACGTGAAAGACTAGGGGGGTAGTTGTAGCTGACGTACGGCATGAAAGAGTGAAGACACGGACTACATCGCCTGTACAACGATGTAACCTTAAATTAATTCATACTTTGACAAACCGTCCCCATATGTTTGTTTGCATTTAAGGAAAATCTCACTTTTTCTTTTTTTTTTCCTTTTAACAAAATATATTATATAATATTTATGAGAAAATTTTAATTTTTGTCCATTGACTGTGTTATGTTAATTGTAACACTTAATTTTCAAAAATGTTAATTTCGTATCTTGATTATGCAATTTTTATCAATTTTAGTCACGTCGGCTAAATCTCACCGAAAAAATTTAATATGTCAAATAATATCGTAGTCTTTTTTTAATCATTTTCTCTTTCTTTTATGATGAACTTCTCTTTATTTCTGGCGATGATTTCTTCTCCGATGACTTGGGTTAAGTTCAATATCTCCATTAGTACAGATTTAAATTAAGATAAACTATTTGATATATATTGTTGATGATATTATTTATACTATCATCAGTGGCAAATTATGTTGTGGAACCGTGTCTACCTTGCAAGGTGGACACAGTTCAAAACTGTTCATAATTATGAATATATAGTTCAAAAATTATGAACATATAGTTCTATAATTATGAATATAGAGTTGTGAACATAATTATGAACATATAATTCTGTAATTATGAATATAGAGATTCAATAATTGTGAATATAATTCAAAAATTATGAATCTATAGTTTATAATTATGACATATAGTTAAGTAATTATGAATATAGGTATTAATGTGAATATAAAGTTAATAATTAGAATGTGAAAAGTTTCAATTATGAACATTAGTTCAGTAATTAATGAACATAGAATTGTGTTGGACCTTGTAAGGTGGACACGGTTCCACAACATAACGATTGACCTCCAAGGCTCCAATGAGCATGGGCCTTAGATAATCCACATGACAAATTATATCGTGCACCGCAGTGCATAGATTATGCACCGCGCACCAAAACGACGTCGTTTTATTTAATGAAAAGAAACGGAATCCGTTTCACGCCATTCTGCACAAATAACTTTGTTCTTCAGTTTTTGTATACACTGCAGTTTCAGTTTTAACAAACTACGTTTCATTTCGATATAACTTACGTTTCATTCCATATTTATACACTAAATTATGTGAAAATGTTATTTATTTTATTTATATACATTATGTTCATTAAAACAATACATGATTATTTCGATATAATTCACAGCTTCATTGTACAAATATATATCAAATATGTGAAATGTTATTCAATTTCATTTTATATATACTGTAGTTTCATTTCACCGCAATACAATATCATTTTGATATAACTGCAGTTCCATTTGATAATATAAAAATAATACGTGAGACAGTGTCGGTTAGATACACTGTAATGTCACTACGTTAAAACTAACAACACGCTGTTTCTTTACTTAAAGAAACAGCGCTGTTTTGATGCGCGGTGCATAATCAATTATGCACCGCGGTCCACGTATAACGACTGTATCCCCGTTAGGGATTTAGGACCAATTTTTAGGTAAATTAAATGAGGTGGAGGAAAGGAATGAAGAGAGAGATAGAGAGTTGGATTCTCCGGCAAAAATTGGGTTTTTGCAGTTAGTGGCCCCACATGGGGTTTTCATATTTTAATTTTGATTTTTTCTTCCCCTTTCCATTTTCTCTTTTCTAATTACACATGTAAAAATTCCTAAAAAACACACACTATTGAGGATGCTCTTAGTTTAGGTCATATAACATAACCAAGGGAATGTGACATTCCAAAGTTCATATTCCTATGTTTGATTCATATTATCTTAGAGAATATAGCATTCCAATAAATGTCACATTCACTCCACATAGGATTTTGAAGGAATGTGATTCTTCAATTTTCTTAGGTTATGTAAGTAATCTTGGTTTTAATATTAATATATATAGTATATATATATATATATATATATAATATAGTATATTTATAATATATATATATTATATATATATATTATTTTATTATTTATTTTAATCTTATATATGTATATATTTTTATTATGTTAAGTTAGCATATAAAAATTTTGTTCATCAAGTTCAAGTTTTAGTTAATATTTTAAAATCATGTAATTGATATGATACCGTTCTTATTTATTTATTTTAATTTTTAAATTTATTAAAATATATGAAAATATGTTAAGAATATTATAGTGTGTGTATAAAAGATAATCTAAACTAAACATGATTATATTACATACCCCAATTTAACTAAACACAGAAATCTAATATACCCGATAATCTAATATTCTCTAAGGTAATTTAACATTCCGTGAACCAAAGAACCCCTTATAAGTATCCTGCTGATATTAAATATTTGGCAAGGTAAATTATTAAATATGCATGCATCTTGCACAATTTAAATTAATGCATGCATAAAAAAATGTATCATGCGTGTCATGCAGAGTGAGAAAATTACAACTTGCGAATAAGAATCATTTAACGAATTTTACGGATTATATAATAAGCCGAAAAATATAATATAATATTTTTTTG
>VALG01012185.1:0-17592 GCA_009835305.1 Ipomoea purpurea
TTCGGCGACACCGTGTTTTCATTTTGTGCGGTGTTCTTCGTCAATTATGCTGAGTAAATTCCAGTGTGAATTGAAAGCTTGTAATACTCCATTGACGAACTCGTTCTGCGATCCGTTCTTATCTTTATATTGTGCAAATTCTTTCATTTGTAGTTGCTTCACACTTCGTAGAACGTGCTCAACTTCAATTTTTCTTCTTGATGAACACGTCCAAGTGTACCTGGAAAAAAACCCCCCACTCACATCACAACGAACAAAAGTACTATTTCTTTACCACTGTACACTTATCTGGATCAACCGATCCAATAAGTCCATTGTAGCAAGCTAGCGGTTCTTACCGTTGACCTCGTGTGTCTTTGATTTGAATGTGATTTGATTTGCCTTTCCGCGTTGACATGCATCACACACTTGGTCCTTCTTGAAGATAATATCTGGCAAGCCTTCAACAGATTCTTTTCAGTGATTGATAGTCTTGAATTTAAGTGATTGAGCTTTCTGTGCCATTCCCAATTAGCTTCATTCGAATTTCTGGCCATTAAAGCACACTGAATTCTTTGCTTTGTGCTCCAATCCACCAATATACATGTTCTTTCGCCGTTTTCCAGATAAATAATCTCATTTGTGAGCTCATTTTTTATTAGCAATTATCTTTAGAAAATTCTACAAGATAGCCTTTATCACAAAATTGACTAGTGCTCAACAAATTAAATTTTAATCCTTCAACGAAAGAAACATCTTCAATCTTCAAACCATTTTTCTGATCGTGCCAACTCCTTTTGTAATTCCATAATTTTGATTTCCACCGAAATAACTTTTGGTCCATCGATTTCTTTGAAATTCACTTAGATATGATATTTCTAGTCATGTGGGTGAGCAACCACTATCGATGTACCAAACATCCTGCAAAAAAGATTAATTAACTTTAGTCCCATACTTGCTTGGGTCCTTTGTTGTTAGTGATTTTGGTAACCAAACCCACCTAGATCTTATTGAATTAAGATTGGTGATTTGTAACCATTTGAAAATGATAATCATAACTTACTTTGAAAACATTTTTCGTGCCGGATTTTGAAAAACATTTTTATTATTTTGGCACTTGGGAAGAGGATTGTTGCTTTGGTCTATAAAAAGCATTACATCTATTGCACAACAATCCTTTTGAGTGGGATAGAATCTCCAACTTTATTTCTAGAAAAGCTTCCTCCTTTTCTATGAAATCTTTTTGCACTTGACTCTTTGGCATATCTTTGCTTGTAGAATTTTGTTGCTTTGCCGGTATAATAAATGTTTCGCTTTCAACATTCACCCTTTGTGTTTGATTGATAGCAAGTCCTTGTCTCATCGTGATTCTGACTTTTAACAAATTTTACCACATTGAACTTTATTATTTAAAGTAGTAGTATGAATTAGTCAGATTTTGAGGGTTTGAGAACATGTGGAGTCATAACCATTCGCTTCTATCTCCTGATGGTTTTTGCATGCTCACCATTTATCCATAATTTGGAGTTAGTGAACGTAGCAATGGTTGCCCGAAGGTTATGTTTCTAACCTCTCTTGCTTTACACTCTTCTTGAAAATGAAATTTTCATTCATTAATTTACTCCTTCAGTAAACATCTTGCAATTTTATGTCATTTCTTCTTTTCAAGAATTAGAATATTATTGCGCTCCTTGAGTTGAGGATGAGTGAGTATAATCTCTTGACAATCTCGCATTAGGTTCAAGGATTCGCGAGAAAAAGAGGAATTAACAATTGAAAAGAATTAGATGTTACCTCTTCTTCCTCTGCTCCAAGAGCCATAAGCAGTCTTCACTTGAACTCAACTCAATTGACTTACAAACTAGAGTCGTGTCATCTTCCGAACTTGAACTTTCATCACTTGATGACATTCATTCAACTCATCATTTTCATTTGGTTCGTTGCTAATGAGAGCTTTTCTTTTGTCGCGCTTGAACCTTCGATCTTTGCTTTCGGATTTATCGGTGTAGATTCAACATTTTTGCCTTGATACTTGCTAACGATCGGATACGGACAATTAATTTTGAAATGTCCGGGTTTGCGGCAAAAGTAGCATAAATTTTATTTTCTTCGACTTTCTCTTCTGTGTGTCGTAGAGATTTTCGATTCCACGAGCAGAATTTTTGTTGTCTCCTTTTCGCATAAACCTTTTGAACTTTTTCACAAAAAGAGCAAATTGTTCGTCAGTTATAAAATCAATATTATCTACTGACCTGGAGGTTGATGGTTGTTCGGCCATAAGAGCTGGATTTTGAATTCATGAACTTCATCATCTTTTGGCCTTCATCTCAACTCATATGCTTTAAGATCACTAAATAATTTGTCGGTTGACAATATTCTTAGATCTCGGTGAATCTCGCATAGCTGTAACTTCATATCCCATGTAGATGGTAAGCCTCGTAGGATTTTGAGATTAATTTCCTTTTGGCTAATATTTTTGCCAAGGTCATTAATTTCTCAAAGGATTTTGATCATTCGAGCTTCCATATCAACAATGGATTCATTTGAGAGCATTTGAAGTCCTCGAACTTCTTCATAGCAATAGTGAGCTTGTTGTCTTTTTCTTGTTCATCTCCTTCCCGATCTTGATGGAGAGTATCCCAAATTTCTTTTGCACTTGTACATTTTCAAACTTTTGGGAATATAGTATCATCAATGGCTTTGAACAGAATATCTTTGGCAATGTTGTCAAGATTGTTCATCTTTCTATCATCTGACGTCCATTCCAGTTTTGGCTTTGGTACGAATTGTTGAGCATCCGGTGATAGAAGAAATGTCGTATTTACTTTCAATACTTCGATCGAGCCATTAGAGATAACTTCCACATTTCATCATGTAAGGCCGATAAATGAACCTGCATATGCACTTTCCAATCATCAAATTTATCAAGTGAGAATAATAGATTTTGAGTTAAATCTTTATTCATCTTCTCGGAGGATTCGAGAGATAAATAATCCAATTACACACACTGAGTAAAATGGATCTGCCTAGCAGTCAGAAATAGGTTGACCCAAATAGGCAACGTGTTCTGATACCAATTGTTAGTCCCAAAAGAGATCAGGTAAAATTAGAGGGGGGTGAATAGACTTTTTAAACTTTTTAGCACAGGCTGCACAGCACAACAATTGCTAAGGCAACAGAGAAACCAAGACTCTTAACTAGATTGTTAGAGTCTGGTGCACAGCAGAAATAATAAACGGTCGGTGTGTGTGTATTTGTGTCCAGATTATTCTCCGTGAGAAGCAAGCAAGAGCAGTAAAGTAAAGAAAGCGTAAGAACACAGACAATTATATAGTGCGTTGGGAGGTAGGTGTAATCCTCCGACTCCACTTGCTCTTATCTCCAAGAGCAATTCACTATATCCACCACTACTTGGTTCCAAGATACAATGAATTCCGTGATCTGTGCTTTGATCACCAAGCCCGCACTAATCACGCCCAGTGCCACCAACACTGATGCTTCGGGTTTCACGTCGCCGCGCGCTACGTTTCCCCAGGTTTCACGATCGCGTTACTTTCCCCGTCTTCTACACTCCCGGTAGAGTACGCTCCTTCGCTATCTAGTGCCTTTGATCCAAAGCCGCCTATTACGCTCCAGTAGTCTCCGAACACTGCCTGCTTCGGATCTCACAACTCTGTGTGACAATCCAGGATTTCATAACTCGTGCTACTTTCTCCTTTCTCTTGTTTTGCTCCAAAACAAGTGCCTTGGCTTTCCAAACTTGAGACTTCTGTAATGATCTTCAATGGTGCGCTAAATCTCTTGTGATGAAGATTCTAACATTTTGAGATATTTCTTTGTAGCTCTGTATCACTCAAGTGTGTATCTCACTAAAGGGGGGGGGAATATATCGAAATTTAAGCTCTTGAGATGGAAAACTCTTTTGAATTTTGTAGCTCTGTTTAGCTCTGTTCTTTGTCTTTGTTTCTGCTTCTTTGTATAACTTGCTTCTACTTTCCACTGCTTCAATCTTCATCTTTTTATAGCGGTAATGAGAATCTGTCCGTTGGAATGAAACGTTCTCATTTTTGAATTTCTTCTAGTTGTATATCCTTTTCAGAGGATAAGATAACGTTGCAGATATGTCAGAGATTCTCTGCAAGTTGAGCTTTAAGTTCTCCAAAAATGGCATTCCAAAAACTTCATCTTGTGTAGATCACACCTCTTGGGATTCTATCTTCAAAATATAATCTCCAATTTAATCCCTTATATTTGCTTCCTCCTTTACTTCACGTCTCGTCTGGGTTTGTTTACTACTTCCGGGAAAATCTCGTCCCATGTAAACTTCATCCCTTACTATATTTGGAAGTGAAATCTCTTCCCTTCTTGATTTGTCAATTGAAATTCTCTTACTTGATTTGGACTTGCAATTATCCCTGCTATTTATATCTCAAATTGAATTGAAGCCCATTACTTGATTTGGACTTGCAACTTCATCCCTTGCTATTTTTTAGATTCTCTTCAATTGAAAATCTCATTCAAATTGAATTGAAGCCATTATATTACTTGATTTGGACTTGCAAGTTGCAACTTCATCCCTTGCTATTTTTGAGATTCTTTCAATTTGGAAATATTTTTGAGATTCTCTTCAATTTGGAAATATTTTAAAGATTCTCTTCAATTTGGAAATCTCATCTCATAGTCAACTTGAAATCTCATGGATTTAAACTTGGCTTCTTTAAAATATGTGGGATGTGAAATTCAAACCTATGACCTTGCGTATAATATTTCAGCTTCTACCAACTCATTTGTACAACCTTTGTAGTCATCATTTTGTTTCAACTTGGTGTTACTCTTTTGCTTTCTAATAGATGCTTGATTCTTCAAGATAGCTTCATGAACTCATAGTACGTTCTTTTTCTTCGGATTGTTGAGGATTTCTTCATTTGATTCTTGAGAGATTTCTTCTTAAGATGAAAGGTCTTCATCTCTTGTGTACACATTTTCATTATCATTACATCTTCTCTTTCTGTTTGTCATTTCTCACTAGGCAATTTGATTTTAGGCTTATATCTTCTTTCAATTTTCTCAACTAATGAATTTATTTTTTCCCCTTTCTGGTCTATGATCGTGTCTTACCAAAATAAATGAGTTCTACGATTACATTTGCATTATCAAAATCTATTCAATTTATTCCTACAATATATATACTACTATTATATTATAATATATATATATATATATATATATATATATATACTAATATATATACTATATATTATATATAATCATCTCTAAAAACAAAATAAGTGACAATACCAAGTTATGTCCTTGATTTTGTCCCTTTTTTATTGCTAAATAAATATATACTTGCTACTAATTATTGTACATTTGATTTGTATAGACAAAATCACGCTTACACGTTATAAACCGTTAGTACTAATATATCCACCAATCTTACCATCACCTACATCTCATCATATCTTTCCACTTTTCCTATTTTTAGTATATCATTTTAATTAAATTATCATATAACAATTAATTATTATAAATATTATATTTTATTAAATATTATATGAATATTAATTATATATACTATATATATATATATATATACTATATATATATATTATATTATATAGTATAGTTATATATATATATATATATATTTATATATATATTTGTTTTGATCACTATATTCCAAATATATGATAATTTAAAAGTATCATCACTTTAAGAATTGCGAAAACATAATTTTAATTAATTTTTTTATTTGTTACTTAATAATATTTAAATATTGAATATAAGGTTTGCGCGCATCGCGCGTACAAATTCTAGTATATATATATATATATATAATACTATAACTATATATATATATATAGTATTATATTATTACCCTACAACTATATGATTATATTACATAACTCAATATTAACCAACACAGGAATCTAAATATTTCATGAATCAAACCGCCCCCTAAAAGTAATCTAAGAGGGAAGTATCATATCCGGTGTTAAGAGATAAACATATAACCAACAATGAACAAAAATAACAAAAGTTCCTATCAATAGTGAAAGGACTGAAGGCTTATTGTCAAATGAGAAGGCTTAGGGTGTGTTTGGTTTGGGAATCAGAATTGGAAATGGAAATCAAATACTTGGTAGTGGTAATGAATTTTGGTAAAAATATTTTGCATGTTCGGTAGTATGGTGGAATTGGAATAATTACTAATATTAATGTTTGGTTATGTATGACTCTATATAGGAATAAATGTTTTAAAAATACAAAAAAAAAAATTATGACAATTGATCTAATATGAATGACGTCCAAATCCATTATGAACAAAAAAAATAAAATCAAAATAAAAATCTAAAACACTAATCCAAAATTAAATTATATTACCAAGATGGAATGATGCACATTTTATTAGGGAATGTGGTTTTAAATTGAAGGGATAATCGAATGCCATAATAGTGTTTTAAAAATGTTGTCAACCAAACAATAATTATGATTTTGATTCCATTCCAAGTGTGTAAACCCATGAATCAAACACACCCTTAGTCAACATCTATGTTTGTTAGTTCAATTGATAAGTATCGCATATGGTATTTGTCAGAGTAATGACTAGACACAAGAGTAAATTTCATTTTTGGTCCTAAATTTATTTATAAGTGTCATTTCACTTTTAGTGTTTTTTTTAGAACATCCTCTATTGGTCCACTCTCCCCTGTTTATTTGTAATGTGTTGTCTTCGGATCCCTATTAATGGAAGTTTCGTAGTTTATTCTCAAAATAGGTAACGAGAACTCACTTGAATTTACAATTAAGTCTTAATCAACAAGTTGAGCTAGGGGCGAGATTTTCATTCTCCTAACCATAAAAAATGGAGCAAATATCAATTTTAGTCCCACGAGCATTAGTAAAATGACAATTTTTGTTCACATGTTTAGATTTTATCAATTTTTATTCACGACTATTGTTTTAGTACCAATTTTCATCCAAAATTATTATTTTAATACCAAAATTCATCACGCCGGTCACCCATTCGTTTAAAACATGCCGAAATATGAAATATTAAGGGTATCTTCGTCTTTTTCAAATTAAGATCCCAATTTAAATATGAATAAAGAGATTTGAGCTCTAAGATCAATCTCAATTCGCATTCTCCTCCTCAAATTAAGGTAAGATGAGGAAGAGAATTGTGAATTGAGATCGATCTTAGGGCTTACATCCATTTATTCATGTTCAAATTATGATCTTAAGTTGAAAGGACAAAAATACCCTTAAAATTTTTAGATTTTGTCATGCTTCAACGGAGGGGTTATCAACGTGATGAATTTTGACGCTAAAAAAAATAGTCGTGGATGAAAATTGGAACTAAAACAATAGTCGTTGATGAAAATTGATAGGAAATAAACATGTGGACTAAAATTGTCATTTTGCTAATACTTGTGGGAGTAAAATTGATATTTATGTGTCATTTTAAAGAAGAAAACTCTATTTTTAGTCCTTAATTGTTTCTTGTTAGTCATTTTAAAAGTTACAATTTTAATCCTGAAGCAAATGAAACTAT
The DNA here is from genome assembly GCA_009835305.1 of Ipomoea purpurea. Classification (NCBI taxonomy): domain Eukaryota; kingdom Viridiplantae; phylum Streptophyta; class Magnoliopsida; order Solanales; family Convolvulaceae; genus Ipomoea; species Ipomoea purpurea. The sequence continues at coordinate 7,535 of VALG01012185.1, forward strand.
TGAACTCTCTTAAAATTTTACTAATACATATGTAAGTTTCTTCTTTATTTATAATCTTCTTAGTCTCAATATTTCATTTGTAAAATAAAAAACTTGATATTTAGAGTAAAGGTGACATATCAAGATTTGATTCATTTTTTTTTTTTTTTAAATTTCAATATCGATATTTTGATATTAAAATAATTATACCATTCAGTTTAAGATTATAGTTCGATTCAATTTGAAAAAAATTCAATTTTGATTCAGAATTAATTTGTTTGATTTAAGAACCCAATTTTAAACATTTCCAAATTTTTCGAACACACTACCAAAGAATACATATTCACATAGTCCAAAATCTAAAGTCTAAACATTAAATAACAAAATAACAATCCAAAGTTGAACACACATACGTAAGTAAGCAATTACCCAACATGATTGATCTTCTTTTGCTCAAGCGACCCTTAAGGTTTGACGTCATTGGAACTGTTTTGTGTGACAAAATCCAGGACAATACGATGGCATCTAGTGGATACTCACATTAATATTGTAAACACAAGGCATTTTAGACACTCCAATGACTAAAATAATTGGCAATATTGAAAAATAGTTCCAGTGCATGAAGGACGATTATTTTCCCCAGTGACTAGAAATATATTCCAGTACTGAAAATAATATTCCGGTGTACCGCACTAGACAAACCACTGAAAATCAAGATAGAGAATGATGTTAAAATAAACTAATTTCATAGAAACATAAACTAAGAAAAACAAATATTATAAGAACAACTCAACTTAAAAATAATTGTGAAACAAAAAAACATTGCAACAAACAACAGAAGAACAAGAAGTGCAAAGTAAAGAACACCCCATAAAGAAATCAAACAAAAAAAATTAAGAGAGATACCAATGAAATATGAGTTGAACAGCGATACATGCAACAACGGACTTAGATTATTTATTTTATTTATTTATTTTTATTTTTTATTATTATTATTATCATTATTATATATTTAAAATAAATAAATACATAAAAAGGTTCGATTCGGTCTGATTTTAGTTCAGAAAACTAATCAAATTGTCCGCCCCTATTAAGAGAGTTCGTGTGAGGAAAAAATAGGAACAATGTACGTGCATGAAACATCAAAACTGAAAATGTTATAAAGAATAAAGATAATAAAAATTTTAAAATAATCATGTCTAAGCAAAATTTTATAAAGTCTAAGGGATCGCTTACTTCATTTCTCCGTTTTCCTTTTCCAGTTTCCATTTTTCATTTTTCTAAATTTTCCATCTCCATTTCTCAGCAGTTTTCCATTTCTCCATTTTTCTGATTTCGTTTACAAATTTCATAATACCGGAGCCAAGTATAATAATAATAAAATAATAATATAATAATAATATAATATTACAGATAATAATAATATAATTTTATTATTATATGTATGTATTATGTACTTCGTATTTAATTTTACAATTTAATTTTTAACCTAAAAAATCTCAATACACCTCAATACTAAATGTACAAATGGTAAAAGTGATAAAACCCCACCCATTACTAAATAAAGTTACAACTATCTGCAACCTCTTCTTCTTTAAGGTTGTGTGAGCTAAGTCAAAATTAACCAACTAAATGTTAACTATTTCAATAATTTTAGTACCTCCGTTATGAGTGCATAATAGATAAAAATTATATTAATAGGGCATAATAATCAATAATGAATATAATATCTAATTATAATTATTATCTATTATTATTACTATTTTTAATTTTATTATATAGCTAACAATAAGTAATAAAGGCAAAAGGGGATAATAAAAATAATCCATAATTAATATGCCAATAATAATAATATAATTAATACATAATAAACATAATCTAATACATCATATATAATACCAAAAAAATCAACAGAAACTAAGAAGAGAGAAGAAAGAAGTGACAGTATATCTATAAGTTAAAGAAGAAGGGCCTCAAAACATTAGGCGCTTGCAAATAAAGGAAAACACACTCCAACAAGATCCGAAATCGAGAATCAAGGCAAAGAACACTGTCACCCGCTATTTTCATTCTCCATTTGAGATGCTTGTTTTGGGTCTCTCCAAATTCTCAAATTCCTTAAGGAATTTGGAGATGGAAATAGAATATGAATTTGGAGGAGTAAATTTAGTAAACAAGTTTTCCATTTTCCATTCTTCCACTTCTCTAATTCTCTATTTTTTTGGAAAATCCTCCAATTTTTCATTTTAATAGTTTTGTTTCTCAAAGGTTTTGAAGAGTTAGGGGTGTAAAAGTTAGGGACTAAAACAGCTAGAAAGGAATTGAGAAACAAAAAATGCATGATTTCCCTTTTTAAAAATAAAACAAATCTTAAAGAAAGCAATGATGAATTTCCAAAGATAAACTGGCCAGTTAAGAACTTAAGATATATTATTCCCCTCGCATTTTCCTTTAACAGAATAAAAAACACAGATCACAGTTTCCAGAACTAAAGTAAGATGCAGAACTTATATTGTATGTGTGAGCCCTACGAGTATAACAGCAAATCCCTTTACCATAAGAAGATCTCCTCTGAAGATTTTGGTGAAAACAGGATGCAAGTGCCAGCAGTCCTGGAACCAGTAAACCAACCCATTACTTGTGAAGATGATTCTATTTACGACATCGACAGGAAGGGCATAAGCTGGATCTATGGGTTTTAGCCCTGGATATTCCAGAAGTGAAAGGCCTGCAGGGAAAAAGAAGATGGTAATGCAATGAAATAAGTTTCCATTACAAGGTGTGAGAATCTAAGATTGGACCAAGGTCACTCTGAGCCATTTTGAATATAACCGGTTGACCACAAAGTGAACCGAACAGGCTCTGATACTATGTTATAATCTAAGACGGGGTCAAAGTCACTCAAATGGGCTATAACACACATGAGCCAAACCACGCTAAAAGATTGAATCCAATCAACTAATCCATGGCCTTATAAACTTATATGTTCTCTCTTTTTCTTCTTTTTTTTTTTTAACGTGGGACTTTTAACACAAGGTTTATTTCAATCACCATTATAATCCTGACCGGTTTATTCAGTACTCTGTAATAGGTTAATAGTACTCAGAATGCTGATAATGTGGTTAAGTCTGTTTTGAGAATTAAAACCACCATTTTTTTTTTCCAAATTAGCTCTCACTTAAACTGTTCAATATAATGTGTGGTGTGATTATGGTAGGAGGATTAGTGATCTGACACTTACCGGCAACTCCGAAGTAGGTATGGAAGACATCAACTGCATCTTCAGGCCTATCTGAAATTCCACCATTTTCTCTATCCTGAACAATTATGAAGTAAGGATATTAATACCATAAGAATATGTGAACCGTGAAGTTTCCAAGGAAAGATAAGTAATCATCTGTAACTTATTAGAGAAGATTTCAACTGAATAACTTAGGATTCAGAACGAACCTGACAGTCCAAAATAAACTTTACGAGCTTCTGCTTGTCAATCCAGTGAACTCTGTCTATCATAATTAAGCTGGAGAGAACCCACCAAGAGTAGCAGACCTGGAGCCAAACAATAGAAGCAAGATCAGTTACACCTTTAAAATCAAACCAACAGCTTATGTATTTTTCAGGCACGGGTAAGTAACCCACATCAGGAAGCTTCTCAGGACGCCCATTTAGACCCCCGGATTTAACTTGTCGTTCACATAACCACCAGCCTAGGAGGTCTTTGTCAACATGATGTAAAGAGCCTGTTATTGCAAGTGCTGCCACACAGCAAAAAACTGCAATAGTAATAAAATTAGAATGGATCATAGCACAGCATGTGGTGAAAGGAATCACAAATAGTGAAATAGATCAGATGATACTTGAAAACTAAGAGGTGTTCAAATGCCACAAAATGACAATAATCAGGGCACATCCATTTTAAAAACTTATTTATGTGATTTTCTATAACATGATTTTTAAAAAATCCAAGAAAAGAGTGTGGGTCATCACTCTATAAAGATTTCCCCATCATTATAGTGAACATTACACAGCAAATGTATCTTAAATGAAAAGTTCACTTGTCTTCTTTTATGAATCATGATTTACTAAGGCAGATCTCTCTCTTCTATGTCAAGAAACATGTGAGAAAAAATTGTATAAACTTTATGTACTATATTATGCAACATACTTTGCCCAGCATGAGATTCTTGCCCCAGGTGTGCAACCAAAACCACCATCCACATTCTTGCAACTTACTATGTACTGTACTGCTTTTTCAACGTTGATTTTTACAATCGTTTCAAAAGTGCAAGGGAATTTATTGCAATGTAAGAGAACCTAATGAAAGAATTACATTGGTTATTTGCTTCTCTCAATGATACCACTATGTTAAGAGAAATAATGAACAAAATGTAGAACCTGTTCCATGTGTAAGTAAACAAGGAAACAAGGAAACAAAAATGCAAGAATAAAGAATTCATAAGGTTACAAAGTGCAGACAATTACCGTGTATCAACTTCACCCCACATGTCACCCGAAAAGGACCCATCTTCATTTTGCAGGCCTACAATATCTAGCCGTATAGTAAAGTTCAACACCCCATAATTCAAGTACGAGATTCTTATCATTTTACAGTTTCAATTAATAAATCAAGTTGACTTTAGACTGTTGATGAGTTCCATTTTTCTTTCTTTTACTTGTAAAGCCAGATTAATTAATATATAGAAGAGAGTAAGACTAGAAATATAGAATGCATATCTCAAATTCTCAATGGACAAGTAGAGAATATATGTATTGAGTGATAGTAAAACACAATTATAAATAGTCAAGAATCCCTGGTTGAAGGATACAGTTTGAGACCTTGTCTTTGTCAAGAACATCAAGTTTATCAAATATAGCTAAAACTTGGATGGCACTAAGGGTATACAAGATATGTGGGTCATGTCCAATATTACCACCAAATCCACCTGCATAGATAAACAAAAGTTACAATATAAGTTAAATTACAAATTCAATACTAAATAACCAAATGTTAGGCAGTAGAATTAATTGGAAATTGTATGTAATGGAACAAATAAGTTAAGACCTCCATTATTAGGTCCAAGGAAAAGGAAAAACCCAATTCTTAGGGCTCCCAGAAAGCAAAGCCTGCAAAGGATAAAGGCTGACATGTAGGTAGCCTAATCGTATTTGTAGCACAGTGGCCCATGACTCCAGATTGAATACACAAACTATTTGCATTAAGTTACCAAGGAAAACCTCTCTAAAAGGGCAAGGACCAGAACAAAAATATTTTTAACAAAGTTAGACAACTATCAATTATATCAGCAAAACAAAACTTAGACATTAAACAATAAAACTTAGTACAAGAGCACAAACCAGATTCATGTTGACACTGCATAATCCAAGGAATGACCTCATCTTGATCCACTACATCAATCTTCCCTAAAATATCAAGAGTTGTCAATCCCCAGTATGCTCCATTTAATCTAAGATGCTCCATCACCACAGATTCAAAATCATCTTTCCTCTGAAGGTAAGACAAACTTTCATAAAGATCACGGCTACAGTTTATAGTAATAAATAATTACCAAATGGAAAATACATCTGCAAAAATTCAACGACATTCAAACTATCTATACTTCAAAATTAAAATTAACAAGTTAACATGCCAGATGCACCTACCTTGTATGCTAAACCATTTGATGATTTATTTTCCCTTCTTAACTCGACTTGGATACTGCTATAAAGCTTCTTTTTTCCCCTCTTTTATAAGTAAGCAATAGTCAACTTACACTATATTACTACTGCAATTCTTGAGTTTGAGTCCCACCCATTTATATTCCAATTCAAGTTCTTTATATCATATAGAAATATCCATTATATTTGTGTGATTAGGTGAAGCTATTTTCACACTTAATTCATTAATAACAAGAAAACAAACTGCTAAAGATAATCTTCTTTTTCATGGTTTGCAAAAATAAAATCAGCAATATAGAAGTAACTCTGACCTTTTCAACTGATACCACGTACTTAACATGCTTTTCCACCATAAGCCCTTCCATTCTGCCATTTAAGACACATTACTGCAATCCATCAATTGCTCAAAGGAAGAAGAAGAAGCAACCAGTATAATTTGAGATTGCAGGCGTAATTTCTACAACGATTTATTTTCATTTCATTTATCAAACATCGAAAAATATAACTCCTAATTTGTGTTTAGCAAAGTGAAGAATGAATTTTTAGAGAATTCAACATCACATGTCATTTGATTGTGAAATCCAAAAAGAAGAAAGAAGCATAGATGGAAGTCCGGTTGAATCTGCTGTCAAAACGGGCGACAGAGCGAGCCAAAAAAGCTCGCTCAGATAACTATATGTATAAAATAGTATAAAATAAACAGTCAAATATACAGTATAACTATGTATAACTACTGTATGCATACAAAAATATATCGCAGATTGGCAGAGGGGCAGCGGCGGGGCGGTCTGTGGAGCTCCGGTTGCTGGTTCACGGCGCGGCGACCTCTGTTTCGCGTTTACGGCGGTCGCCTGTACTCTGCAGGCAGCAGCGAAGAACGGAAGAAGGAGACTAGGAGAGAGTGAGAGACGAGTCTGAGAGGCCGAGAGGGCGAAAGGTCGTGATCTGAGAGTGGAGGTGGAGCCGTGGAGGCGGACGGGCGGCGACTGAATCACTGGCCGGGGATGTATTTGCCTTGGGATCCCAAATAGGGGAAAGTTAGAGGAATAAACATTGCTGTTCCCAAAAGGGGATTTCAATCCCAATTCTAAAGGCTCCACACTTCAAGTATTTGAGAGAATGTAAATCAATCAAATGTTTAGTGATTCAGCAGTCAGGCTAAATACGAGTGTGTACCTTGTCTCTTCTCTCAACTATTAGTCTACTACCACTGAATCATTGAGTTAAGCCCGTGCGGATACATTTTGACATACAGACATTTGGGAAAGGATGTAAATTATAATAATTCAACTAAATTTGGGAGCTCTCTCACTTTGAGTGGTTGGTGACTCGATTCCGCTGTCATTATTCCAAACTTAATCTTCTCCCCAAAAGGTTGAATCCCAGTAATTTATATCGTGCACCAACCGGCGCACATAGCAATGTGCACCCAGGCACAAAACGCGCGTGTTTCATGTTGATGTCACTTCGTCCATCCCGAACAGATCAAACCTCATTATATGTATTCAGTTAAAATTTTATGTGTATTGTGGTTTAGGAGTTTATGTGTATTCAGTTAGATTTATGTGTATTCAGTTAAGAGTTTGTGTATTATGTTAACCAAACCCATTTTATGTGTATTCAGTTAAAAGTTTATGTGTTTGTGTTATGAGTTTATTGTATTATGTATTATGTTGGCGTATGTGTATTCTGTTATGAGTTTATGTGTATTTTGTTCAGGCCCGGTCCTATCATTTTAATAGGCCCTGGAGCAAAATAAAAATAAGAGCCTTAATATATACAGTAAATTAATATATATATATATATATATATATATATATATATATATATATATATATATATATATATAATCGCACTCAGGTGCGAAGCTTTGCCCAGGCGCGAAATATGAATGGATTCTGTCCGTCCACGTGTCCAGATCTAATGGATGAGAAACACTGATTTTAAAAAAAAATACGGTGGTATTTTTCGTAAATAATTGAACATCGAAGTGCAAGTAAAATGTATTACAAGTGCATGTAAAATGTATTATATGTGCAAGTAAAAATTTACACTGAACATCAATACTTAGTTGCATTATAGTTCTAAGTAGTTGCACACATAGTTATAAGTAGCTGCACCTAGGTGTATGAATGTTTGCGAGTGGTTTTCAGGGGTATTACTACCCGCTGAACTCAGATCAATGAATGTTAACAATGCAAAATTACATGCACTTATAGGTGAAAGTAGTTGCACCTATAGTTATAAGTAGTTGCACCTATAGTTATAAATAGTTGCACATATAGTTATAAGCACACCCAGGTGCATGAATGTTTGCAGAAAGTGAATGCTAACAAGGCAAAATTACATGCACTTATAGGTGAAAGTAGGTGCACTTGTAAGTGATTTTACTTGCACTTCGATGTTCAATTATTTACGAAAATGTCACAGCGTTTTTTTTTTTTAGTTATTAGATCTAGACACGTGTCGCGCGCTGATTCGATCGCATATTCCCTTCCTGTACACTTATTCGCACCTGAGTGCATTATCTATCTATATATATATTATATATATATATATATATATATATATATATTAATATATATATATACATATAGTTCAAAAGATTGTGTACTTGAAAATAATTCAGGATAACTTTGAATTTTTATCGACATATAATTTTGTTAAGACTTTATTTTAAAAAAAAATCAGTTTGAACCGAATATATATATTTTTTTAAATTGACTTAACTAATCCCGGGATAGTGCTCATTCAAACTTTGGACCCTTATATGAAGTTTAATTATAAATTAATTTAATTAATTTAATATTCTCTATTATATACGGGGTATCTATTAATTAAATTATTATATTAAATGATTGTAATGATTAAGTGGATTTAATGTTAAATAATAATTTTGAAGTTGTGGGTTCAAATCTCTACTTATGTAAGAAATTTTTTTTCTCTTAACTTTATAAGAAAATAAAAATCCAAGTTAGGGGGCCCCTTTCAACATTGGGCCCTGGGCGGGTGCCATGTTGCTCGCCCTTCTGGGCCGGCCATGATTTTGTTATGAGTTTATGTGCATTCAAAACAGAGGATTTTTTTTAACAACTTAATAAAACGATGTCGTTTTGGGAAGCGCAGGGCGCACAGTGCTATGTGCGTCCTGATGCACGGTATAACGATTGGTTGAATCCCCAACCTAAGTGTCCTCCACACTCCGGGCCGAAAGAGTATTTGAGAGGATGTAAATTACGGTGACTCAATTATTCAGCGGACAGAGCCAAATGCCGGTACGCACAAGAAATCTGCACAGATAATTCTCAATTCCCAAACTTAATCTATGTGACTAATTGAAAGGATTAAAGGAATAAACGTGCCTAACAGAAGGAACGTTTGATTTTTTTTTTTTGAAAATAAAAAATAAAAACAATACGTATCGAGTTAATTCCACACAATCACTTTATTTTTTGTGGCAATTTCAAATTTAGTTCAAGATTATCGTTTTTGTCATTTAACATCCAGACTATTATTTTTTGAACACTTTTAATCAATTTCATGACTTTTTCTATTTTTAGTAAGAGTATTTTTGTCATTTCATATTTTTCGGGTTTAATTGGTTTAGAACTTTAGGTAACCTCTGATTTTTAGTAACCATATTTTTCAACGGTTTTAGTAAAGTCCTAAACCAATTAAACTGGAAAAAATAACAGAAGAAAAATATGAAGAGACAAAAATCTTACTAAAAATAGGAAAAAGTCATGAGAAGGACTAAAAGTGTCTAAAAAATAATAGTCTGGGATGTTAAAAACAAAAATTGATGGCCTAGGACTAAATTTGAAATTGCCACCAAAGAAAAGGGACATCTGGTGGAATTAAACTCTTACGTATTTATGTGTTTCGTTTTTATTTTTTTTTAGTACTATTGACTTTGTTATAATGTAGTAATTTCATAATATCACTATAATAGTATATATATATATATAATACTATATATATATATATATATATATATAATATTATATATATATGAGTGGATCATATGCAAATATAACTTTCTGTGTAGTTAAACAAAAAGACGCACCTAAGTGGTAGAATTTACGCATCTAACCTTAACCTTTAAAATGTCACACCTTAAGTTCTAACAACTGACGCACCTTAAACATAGAAATCACACACCTTAAGAAGGAAAACCACGCACCTAAAGCTTTAAGCCGACGCACCTTAAGTTTTAACAACTAACTCACCTTAAGCACACAAACCACACACCTTAAGAACGAAAACCACGCACCTAAAGCTTTAGATCGACGCAATTACGTTTTCAACAATTGATGCACTTTAAGCCATTCAGTACAAAAATCACGCACCTTAAGCACAAAAACCATGCACCTTAAGCACAAAAACCAAACACCTTAAATTTG